>CAXKVX010002773.1:0-53096 GCA_964058865.1 Eleocharis quinqueflora
ATTACAGCAACCACTAATAACTAAGCTCTTAAGGCTGTCGCAAGAAATTTTGGCTGCAAGCGTACAGCTCCAATTCTTCAAGATTGGGGCAGCCAGATAAAAGCTTGTTCATGAAATCAGCTTTTATTGTATAATAACCAAGGTTTAATTTTCTCAGGCGGGGGAGATTGACTGACTCTGGTTCTAGGACTTCAGGCCATATACTGTCAACTTGCAACTTCATCTCTTCCAGAGTTGTGCATGCAAAAGCTTTATCGGGCACGTCTACATTAGACACCTCTATTTCAGAAGAATCACTTTGCAGTTGCACATATATAGACAGCACCTGAGGGCTCCGCTCTAGAACATGAATAATCCATCTTCTCACAGGATGTTCATAATCGTCGTACACCTTAACCTGTAAAGGCCAATCCAATCTGAACCTATCTATCTGTTGGACCCGTCTTGAGGCTAACACATGATCAATAACCCTCACAAAGTTCTCGTGGCATTCTGAATGTTCATTTATAAAATCTTGATGTATACCGACTACATAACTGTTGTATTCACGCCAATTCAAAATATCCTTCGGCCGAAAATCAACAAAGTGAAAGTCAAGAACAGGGACATCAGCCCACATGTTCTTCCATTGTTTGGATATCAGTTGGGCTCGTACTGCTTCCTTTGTAGGCAGGTAATTAAGACATTTAACCCATCCATGCCAGCCATCTTGATTTTTCAATTCAACTGCTTGAATACTGAATAGAGATGTATTATAGTTTGGGCTCGAAGGAAAAGCCAAGGCAGAGACACGAGTTGGAATTTGAAGAGATTCAGAAGGAATGCATCGTGTACTATAAATAGTCGTGGTCGAGGTCGAGGTCGAGGCATATGTGATTTTCAAAAGGGGCTTAATGTAATTTGGATGGATTAATCGATTTCTATGAACGGAATTTAACAATTTTAAAACTTTGTTTGATCGTTTCGAAAAAATAAAATGATACCGACTTAAAGTCTTTGTGGCTAATTGTGTGACTTTGATGATGTTAGTTTCAAAAGCCACTAATTATTAAACCTTATACATCAATGCTATACGGAGCTGAAAAAATTATGATGTCAGTTACCACTTACCACCCAAAAAAGAGAAGGAATGTTCAAAACAATCAGCCAAGTCCTTGTTTATGTAAAAACAACAAAAACAAGGACTTGGCTGATTGTTTTGAACATTCTTTGGCAACTTGTAAATGTATACTATTTTTATGCACCTGCTTCACTGCTTGCTTCAAAAGAAGAGAAAGGAATGATTGGCATTTATTGAAATAACGTAGATATCCAAAAAAACGATGGTGCAGCCATTAACAGTAACAAATCATTCATTTTTCCAGTAAGAGGGTCACATAATAATGGATTATTTGATAATCTTGATAATAGATTTAATCAAATCACCTAATCAGCATATGACAAACAGTAACAAAGAAGCATCGGCCAATTCAAGAGAGATCACCAATACAATCAAACTGGTAGAACAAGTAGGAAGCTACTTACATGACATTATTAAGAGATCTTTCGTTTAAGTTCAACTATATATTATGTTTCTATTCCTTCCTCTTCTCATTTCTATTCCTCCATCTCTTCTCCTTCCCCTTCTTCTGCTAAGCCTGCTACACCCCCCTCTTCTTCCTGCCACGGTGCTTCTCCTCCATCATCACCGCCATCGCCATTGTTGTCGACGTCATCATCTCCTCCATCATCACCGCCATCGCCATTGTTGTCGTCATCATCATCTCCTCCATCATCACCGCCATCACCATTATTGTCGTTGTCGTCTTCATCTTCTAATTCCTCCTCCTCTGCTGCAACTTCCATCTCCATTTTCTCAAAACGCTTCATGTACTGAATTAGCTCCTTCATTAATTTATCTAGACAGTCATAAATTTGCGCCTGATTGCACTCAACCAACCGACAATTTCCATGTTCACGTACTATCATCCTCAACTCCTCCAAGAGTTCAATTTTATCAGACCCATCCTACAAAAGATTTTATAACAGGAACAATGATCAGTAATAGTGACAGAATAAAACAAATAAAAAAATGTTAGGCTTGAGAGAGTGGCATTGAACAGAAACTGACATGAAAAAGATGGACAACTCTAATCCTCCTAATTATTTTCATCACAAGAAACCAAAACTCATAAATAGATTCAACAAATAAAGTAACCAGAACTACCTAAAGTAAAATTCTGGACCAAATTAGTCAGAATAAACATTAAATTAAAAGAAATATTCATGACTAATGTAACAAAAAAGAATCATTCAAGGTTATTTTCACACAATCAAGATAGCTCAGAATTGCTTATAACTATACACATCTTGATCTGAGAAATTGAACCCAATCAATGCTAGACCAACTAAACTAAATCTAAACTAGATTTGGATAGGGTTTTGTCCATGCAATTAATAAGTAGTTTTTTCTTCTTTTTTCTTTTTTGAGGAAAGTAGGCATCATATACAAGTAGTAATAAGTAGTATTGGAAGAGACTACATTGAATCAAATAGTATTGATTATTTATATAGGAAGGCTAGAGATTCGAATATCCAAATAGCATGCAGAGTGTTCGGAATGCACAAGTGCGGTTGATGCCTTCATGGGATGGAGTCACAAAAGGGCAACAATAGTTTTTAAAGGATTTATAGCAAAGGATAGAAAGCTTACGACAGACTCATGAATGACAGAGAGAGAGTGAAGACATATAAGGAGAGAGAAATACATGGCACAACTTTTATGTAACTTCACTTCAAAACATAATAAGGGGTAAAAAGGTCATTTAGCAAAGGACACTACATGTACAGCTTGGAAAGGTATGCTACAAAACGTGGAAACATAGCTTTTTCGAGTGAATCAGATTAGCTGACATCATCTATTAGTTACCGTGTTGATTTATTTTAAACTTTATCAAAAGCTAGAAAGAAACAAAGTCCCACAAATGCATATGCACACTAGAATAAAAGCTAGATACATCACAATTCACAAGTATATCAATTCAGCATAGCATGTTTTATTACAAAAAAAAAACAATGATCTCTTTAATAGATCTAAAAAACTGCGAAATTTAAAGATTCAGCATTACACAACTAATTTACCCAACAACAACAATAACAACAACAAAGCCTTTTGTCCCAAAAAAGTTGGGGTAGGATAGAAATGAAGACCATATTGGATTTCATTTCCATAAGATTGGCTGAATTTTTACGTTGGTTCGCCAAGCCTAACACAACCCTGCTTCTTTCCGGGCTTGGGCTGGCTATGAAAAACATAGGCCGAGTTTTTAGTAGTCAAATTACACAACTAATTTACCCAGTTGAGAAAATAAATTTGGTTTCTAATTACAACAGATAAATCAGTAATCAGTCCAATTTAGACTAAACAATGGATTGAAGCAAAGCTTGATACACGTGATATATCCATCCAACTAATATAAATGAATATGTGCAGCAAATATGGTATAAACTGCTACAGAAAGATTTTTCAATCTTCCTTGCAAAGAAAAGTACCTTGCATAGGTAAAAGCTTAGGTGCTCCAAAATTGCTGAATGTTGTACGAGGCGATCTATCATGTCCACACAACCAACCAGACAGCCATCAAAACTCTCAAAATGCACGGCATTGAGATTCTCGAAGTCTGGACAATCCTTTAGTGCATGTTTCAGCATACCCTTCATATAAAGAAAGAAAATAAAAAAAAATACAGAAAAAAGAATCAACTATAATTAATGAAAATAATTTTTAACTCATAAATGTGATTGGTATATTTTGTAATTTGTAACGTAAATTACCTCTGATTCTGATCCATGGAGAACAACTTCAAGATTTGTCACTCCTGAAAGGCCGTTTAGGATCTTGGCCTCGCTATTATAGAATGACCTCTGAAATTCATCAGCAGTTAAAAAGCAAACAGATGCTTTAACTAGTGATCGCATGTTTTCGAAAACAATCCCCGCAGTCTGACATGACATAACAGTTACTTTCAAATACTGGAGACTCGGAATGGAAACCCGAATGTCTGTGAAATTACAGCTACCATCAATAACTAAACTCTTAAGGCTGCCGCAAGAAATCTCGGCAAGGTTCAATCTGCAAGCATACAGCTCCAATTTTTCAAGATTGGGGCAGCCAAGTAGAAGCTTGTTCATGAAATCAGCGTTGATGGTGTAATAACCAAGGTATATTATTCTCAGACGGGGGAGGTTGACCGTCACTGGCTCTAGGACTTCAGGCCATTTACCGTCAACTTGCAGCTTCATCTCCTCTAGAGTTGAGCATGTAAAAGCCATATCAGGAACCCCTACATCAGCAAAACTGGGTTGCACGTATATAGACAGCACACGAGGGCTCTGCTGTAGAACATGAAGAATCCATCTTCTCACAGGATGTTGGTGATGGTAGTACTTAACCTGGTACTGCCAGACCAATTTGAACCTATCTATCTGTTCAATTTGCCGTGAGGCTAACACATCATCAATGACCCTCACAAAGTTCTCGTGGCAATCTGAACGTTCACTTACATAAGTTGTGTATTCATTACGACTGAAGATATCCTCTGACCAAAAGTCAGCGAAGTCAAAGTCGAGAACAGGGAGATAGGCCCACAAGTTCCTCCATGGCTTGGAAATCACTTGGGCCCGTACTGCTTCCTTTGTAGGCAGGTACGACAGGATAAGAGGAAGTAGTGAGTCTGGCAATGCATTAAACCCATCCATACAAGCCATCTTAGCCATCTTGATACTTCAATTGAATTGCTTGATCCTTTAAAAAAAAAAATCATTTTGTCAAACTTCTGATGGTGTATGTTCTTGTAATTGGTGCAAATAAATCATAAAATTGAGATGAAAAGTAACTAACGACAAAGAAGTGTTACAAAGATAGTTCTATATACTTTCTATACAGATGGATAGTTGTTCCTTTTCTTATGGTCGGGGCTGTGTGCTTTGTTATTTCCATGCATGTTATGCATTTTTTTTCTTTCTCATAAATTATGTAATCTATCAATTTCAGTAAAATCGGTGACCAATCATAAAAGTTCACTTTTCAAAAAATAAAAAAGAAGAAGAAAACTAACTAGAAAAAAGATCTGTACCTTAAAACACCTGATTCGCAATGGATGGGTCTTCTTTGTTGTTGTAATGTTCAGATTAGAAAAGGCGAAAGTAGAAAGCGACTCGTGAGTATGAAGAGAAGAGGATGTATCATAGTTCGGGCTGGATGGAGAAATGGAGGCAGTCAGGCAGAGAAGCGATTGTGAAGAGATTCATCAATGATGCATCGTGTATATAGTCGAGGGCATGTGGTAATTGGGCTTTGATTGATTAGTGCAAGGGTTCAGAATTACAGGCCTTGGAGGAGAAGGTGCAACTCGCTTCCTTTTTTGTTTTTATTTGTTGTCTTCGGCAGATCGCTCGTAAATTCGGAACTACCTGATGACACCAGATTTTGTTTGTTCCCCACGGTTCCCCACGGTTCCCCTTCTCTTCTCTGATGGAGAATCAAAGACCGCTTTGTATTCTGAGCTCGCACTGAGACACTGTGACACCGTGACACCTGTCCATCTTCATCTCCAGCGACCAGCGCTTGCCGCTTCGTCGGCTATAATTCATTAATTTGTCTCCTAGTTAACAGAACTTTATATATTGATTGATATTAATCTTTGGTTTTATATATAGGTAAAATAACTTTCTTTACCACGTTGTTTTATATTCTATTGCCACTTGCCAGGTTGCATGCTGAAAAACATGTGATCCACATTTTGACAAATGGCCCAGTTATGTGTGTTATAGACCGTACTAAAGACTTCAAACCCATTTCTTAATTTTTCTAAAGCCCAAAACCAAAATGAAGTTGATTCCAGCCCAAATTTCGCCTTTCTACAATTCTACCTTTCTCTCCAAGCAAAACCCTTGTAAACAATTGTCCCTTCGTCTCTCTCTTTCTCGCTTCAAAAGAAAAGGAACATATCAGAACTCGAAAGAGAGATATCTTCCTATTACAAATACAAAGCAATGGCTCGTTACGATCGCGCCATCACAGTTTTCTCGCCGGACGGCCACCTCTTTCAGGTGGAGTACGCGCTTGAGGCAGTGCGCAAGGGTAACGCCGCCGTCGGTGTCCGCGGTACGGACACTGTCGTGCTCGGCGTCGAGAAGAAATCTACGCCTAAGCTCCAAGATTCGAGGTATCCTCTCTCTCTCTCTATCTGATTCATTTACTACTTGTGCTTGCGAGGAACAATCACGGTTCTAAATCCATTCTTACAGTTCTCTATGCTTCTTTGAGCTAGCCTAATTTTAATCGAGCTCAAAACCCCCCTTGGAAGTTGCATAATATATGCGGTTTACAATGTCTTAAATCGTATAAATGTAATCTGTTGTTCAATTTTCTCAATTTCTGCCCAATTCTTCTCAGGACCGTTCGCAAAATTGTAAGCCTTGACACACATATTGCTCTTGCCTGTGCGGGTCTCAAAGCAGATGCTCGTGTGCTAATAAACCGGGCCCGTATCGAGTGCCAGAGCCACCGGTTGACTGTTGAGGATGCAGTTACAGTTGAGTATATAACACGCTATATAGCAGGCCTTCAGCAGAAGTACACACAGAGTGGTGGAGTCCGCCCATTTGGGCTCTCGACTTTGATAGTGGGTTTTGACCCATATAATGAGAAACCTGCTTTGTATCAAACTGATCCATCTGGAACCTTTTCGGCATGGAAGGCCAATGCCACTGGAAGGAACTCCAATTCCATGAGAGAATTTTTGGAGAAGAATTACAAGGAAACTTCTGGAAAGGAGACTATTAAGCTTGCTATTCGAGCTTTACTTGAGGTAACTTTGTATTTTGTTTTCTAATGTTTGCAATGAGTATTTGCGCAGTAGATCAGCTTATGTGTTCGTTTCATCTGAAAATTTTGTTCTATTGATTGTATGTATGCTACCTAAGATTGTCTGTGATGCCTCTCCAAGTCCTCAAAGACTGTCACTGAGAAGTTTAAAAAATATTACCAATGATTTGGCTTCTAATGCATTATAAATTAATTCAACGAGGTTTAATTAACCTTTGTGTTGTTGAACTTTATTTGCTTGACATTAGATAATGTAAATGTAACATAGCATTAATGTTAGATGTCATCCTTTGTGCATACAAGTATTTTCTTGGGAACTTCAGAAAAGGTTCAATTCTAGTGTTATTTTTCTGTTTATTTAGTTACTGTGTTACTGTTAATATCCAGATCAGTTCTAATATTTCTGTGACTGTCAAATTGTGCCCGTCTTAGACTCCTGGACACCTTGATAGTTAAATCACTATTTCTTTGAAGAAGCTAAAGATTAAGCGTGTGCTTATGAATTCAATTATGCCTGGACTTTAAAATTGTTGGATGAGTGATTATAAGTTTAGCAGTAGCAGGCACAACTATGACCAGACTCTTACTGATACACCATCATGTTATTTTCATAGTAGCCAATTATAACATTTTGCGCATCATAAGCGATACACCATAATATTCTTGTCATACTACCAATTATTCTATTTATCCTGTATTACAATTTTTATAGAGGTTTCATTATGAAATATATATATTTTTTTTCGAGATAAGTGGGGGGCACTCACCACTTCATTTTACTACAAAAACGAAGTATACAACTCAAAAACCCAACAACACAAAAGTGCAGTTAATCCTCATGCACTTTTTGCACCTATACCCAACGAACGTGTATTATCCCCTCTATATAGTTTTAAAACGCCAGCAATAACCTCTTTATCACTGGCTACTTCTACTCCTCTATCTATATCTGCCCTGCTGCCAAAAAACCAGAATAAATCCTACGACAAATAAAATGGCATATTCAGCCCCAAACAGCAAAAAAACAACACCACATCTGAACTTAATATCTGAGTAAATTTGAGAATCACTCTCTCCCATAAGTAATTAGAATTATAAGCCAGTGTGAGAGCTTGTAATTCATATAGCAACACTAATTCACAGTGCCGCTCGCTCATCAACATCTCCATCTCTCCAAGTTGTGTACTGACCGATGGCCAATCTCTGGTCTGTTGCACAGCCACCTTCAGCCAGTTGATCTCCATCTTGGCCTGTCTCTTCCATCTGATCAGCTACTACTCCTAGCAGCATCATCCCATTGCCTTTCTTCTTCACCCAGCCACCAATAGCATCTTGCAACCTATCCTTCATTACACCTGACCAGTATAGTAAAATATTTTTAATTTTATACAAAGCTTTTGTAAGAAGATGGGAGGTCTATTGTTAAAGCAACAATCATTCCTCTCCAACCACCAAACCCATAGCACAGCCACACTTATTCTATATACTGGTCTACCTCTTGATTCTATAAGACTCTATAATTCAACAAAATTCACTGGACCCTGATCAATAAAATCAAACACCAACATCCAAACTTTTTGAATGTTTTGACATTGAAAAAACAAGTGTTCTCTAGTTTCCAATATTGGACAGAATGGACATTTACTATCTCCTTGCCATCCTTTCTTCAAGAGATTTGCTCTCACTAATATTTTCTTTTTGCTCAGTAACCAAATGAATTTTATTATTTTCAAGGGCATCTCCCGCAGCCCCTCCCAATCTTGGCTGTGTACCCCCCTATCCATCAACCAAATGTAAATGTCTTTTGTTTTCACTCCTGAGGGAATCTTTCCCTGCCATATAGCTCTATCCTTCCCTGCATTAAGAGGAAACATAGGAGATATTTTTATTTGCAATTGACAATTCGCTGCTGATAGATTTCTTTTGAATGTTACTCCTCCAAATCCCAATTGAACCAACTCTCTTACTGTTAAGTTTTCATTTGTGCAAATAACAAATAATGAATAACAATATGAAATAATTTGCAACCTCTCTTCCTTTGCTTTCTCACGCCCTTGTTTCTCTTGTAGGTTGTGGAAAGTGGAGGGAAGAACATAGAGATAGCGGTGATGACACGCAAGGATGGATTGCGCCAGCTGGAGGAAGCTGAAATTGACGAATATGTTGCTGAGATTGAGGCTGAGAAAGCTGCAGCCGAGGCTGCCAAGAAAGGTGGTGCCTCCACCTCTGCTACAAAGGACTCCTAAACACCTCACTCTTGATTATTTTAGATTCTAGTGTGGTCTCGCTGTATTAGTGTGCTTTATTTTTATTTTGACTGTGTTCTTTGGAACAATGCTTTTTGAACTATATGTCGTAGTGCCCTTAGTCACTTGTTATTTCTTATAGGGTGCATTTCTGTACTTTCTCATTGTGGTTCTAACTTCAGCCAATACTTTGATCTTTTTAATGTAGGCTGGTAATGTGTTGCCAAGAAAAGATAAGATTATAATTTATAAGCTGCTAGTTGAATATTTGTGTATTTGTGCGCTGAATTAATTAAGCCGATGCATTCTGGTAAGTGTCACGAGAGTATTAATTATTGCTTTTCATTTTGTCTGAGGGGCTGTTGATTCTTTGTCCAACTTCATTTTTGATATGGATGATGTTCCAAATGCTGAGTATTTGTTGAAAATAATTGTATACCAGCCTTACCATGACAAGATGGTCTATATACGCTCCGACCCAATCAACCCGTTTCATACTATGTAAAACAAGTTTTGCTAACTTAGTTCGTAGTTCGTGAAGTGGTGTTCTCAGTTCTCACTAAATCTATTGCTTGGGCCTGAAGTGCTGACTTGCTCAAGTCCACATACCCCTTGCAAAAATGGCTTCCGAAAAATGCATGATTTATGTTTTAACCATCCTCCATAAATATTAATGATTCTTTTATATTTATGTATAAGGGTTTTTTTAACCCAGGTACTTGATATTTAAAAAAAATTAAGTTTAAATCTGGTATATATATGCTAAAATTGTGGTATGGAAACTTTTAGGTCATGGCGTATGAGTTTACGAGCTGTGTTAAAATTTCAAAAAATCACCTCTCTCTCCGGCATTTCATCGAACAACTTACGGCACCGGCTTCAACACAAAGTATCACATCACGGTTACCTTCCTAACATGATTTCACCTTGATTCAGTGATTGGCATTGGGGCCCCACGATGGACACAAGAAGCTCCACGACAGTTGGGAGGTGTACGGCTTTTGTCTGGACATCCGTCACTGCACCTCTGTCAGCTCATCGATTTCCAGGGAGGAGCAAACAAAATTGGGTGTTACTGGCCAACTGAACATTTCAAGGAGCACCTTATATGCCAACATGGTAGATAGTTTCAACATAAACCTAGGCCTCTCTCTCCCGCCAGTGGCAGCCTCTCGACATCCATCACTGCACCTCTGTCTCTCTCTTCTTGGTGTCGCCTCTGCACCCTCCGTCACAGGCTACATCGGTGCCCACCATGTATGCCGTATGCATCACCTAAGCAACCGTTGTTCCCAGAGGCTATTTTAGTTCGGGTACAACTAAGTCCGAACACTAAGGTTGAGATTAAGTTCGGATACAAACTCATCAAAATCCACTAAAATATCGCTAAAAACTTATTTTTCAATACAAAAATAATTTAAAATACACTAAATTTTGCGTTTTTTGAAAATCAAGCCCGAGCTTGCCCTTGAATAGCTCTGCCCCTGATTGTTCCCATCTCTGCTTTGCTAGTCGCCTTAGTCTCTCGGTGACACAAACATCCAACCTCGCTCGGTAATTCATCTTGTTTCAAGATGAGCGCCAAGAGCGTGACTTTGAAATATAGGGTTTAATCGGTGCAAAGATTGTTTGGTGAAAGATCATGTTTTGATAGGGCTTGATCAGAATAAAGAGCAGAAAATTTTGCGGTTAATCGAGTCGGGGAATGGAATTGAATGAAAAGCAAGATTCTCTCAATGAAAGCATTTCGGGAGTCTCGTGTCTCGATTCTTGCAAGATTAGAATCAAAAGACAAGACTAGTATTAACATTACAAGAGAAATGGTGAGAAGAAGAAGAATTTAGTAAATAATTGTCTACGATATAAGATCATATTCTCTTCTTGAGAATCTTTGCTACGTATATATAGTCTAAAACTAGTCTATGCATATTTGGGACATGAACCAATGAAGATTAAGGTCAAACATAGAATTGGACAGTATCAATATTAATTAAAAATCATTATACTTAAAAGATTAAATTGCTCATATATGTATCATTTTATGGATATAATTTCTATAAATTATTAATTTATTTACTACAACAAGGTATTCAATTTGAATTTATGTATGATCATTCATACAAGAAGAGATATAACAGGAACTTTCATATTAAAGAAACATCTGTAAATTCTAATATATATAACTTATAAATTAGATTACATGACAATTAATAATTTGACCTGACCATTTTGACAATGAATTTTCAAATAAAAACGAATTTTTTTTTCTTGTAAATGAAGCAAGCTGATGGAATTTGTGCTACACATTAAATATATGATTAAAAAAGACACATATCTCTCAAAAATAGAAAAAAGTTAGAGATATATTATTAATTAAACTTATAAAATGGATTGTGTTTGAAATTTATGTAACTATGATCGATATCACTGGATACTCTATTGAAGATCATTATTATTATATGATATTTGTAAAGGTTTGCATTTTAATGATCTTTAGATAAAACTTATATGTTATATTTGTAGATAAATGATTAACAATATGAAATGCAATAAATATGTACAAGAAGATAACGAGACCTATGAAATGTAAGATTCTTTTTTCTTCTCTTTTAACACTAATTCACCAGAAGGGCCTGAGGCACCAAGTCCAAGCATTATCCAACACTTTAGTTTGTCTTTTAGAGTTAGACCCCCCAAACTGAAATGGTTTGTAATCGGATAAGCGACAGATAGTGCCTAAATACATCACTGCACGAGTGCACAAATTTAGGTTTTCATTGGTGGACATATTCAACAAACCCATAACTACCATTAATCCTTCCACAAGTCCCACCTAATTTTCACTGCTCATGTTTCTGCAATAGAGATTTGCAGTTATTCAACGGTGCTTGGATGCCTGATGGTTGTTGACCAATTTTGTTAGGTGACATGTCTTGTCATGTTGTCATGCCACATTAAATGGGTACTGTAATAGTTTTTATTTGAGATCTGCTGGAAATAGACACAAATCTTTGTGCCTGGCATCTTCAAATGCATCTTGATCCTACAACGCCTGTTTTCTGGCGTAGAATACATACAAAAATCATTTTACACCTAATCTGATTCTTCAATTTCAGCATTTTTGACCGCTAAGTTAGTACACGGTGTTTGCTGTGCAAGTGCAAATGCTATCTTTTTGTGCACAGCACAGTAGATAGAAAGAGAAATCGGACAGTATCACATTAGGTGTTACTGACATGTCTTATTTACTTTCCAAAACTAGGAACCAAAAAGAAAAACGAAATAGACAAAGAAAAATCTAACATAGGTACCAGAAAAGAAAAGAAAAGAAAAGAGAAATGGGGTTGGTGGTTTCCTACATGGATGCACTTTGGAATCTTTTATGGGTGCTGATTAGTGATTAGGGTCGGTTTCTTTTGCATCACGTTCACATCACTGTCGTTACTTTCATTTTAGGTCCACATTCGTTTACTACTGCATGTATAGTATAACAGGCTGAGAGATTTTTACAATCAAGTTCTGCTCTGCATGATTGATATAAGAATAAGATGAAGTTTTGCTGCACAGCACAGGACTTGAAAGTTACCATATATAGTTGACAAACGAAAAAGAGGAAGATCTAGCTTTTAATTTGATTGGATATTTTCCTTTTGATTTGGAGATCTGATCATAGCGCTGAGGCACTGATATAGTGATATGCATGCAACTAAACGGAGTCGTGAGGGAGTCTGTTAGGTTTTGGATTGTCATCTATGTCGAAAGAAAATTGGCGGTTAGGATTGGGTTTTTTTGTTTGTCTCTGTCCTGCTTACCTTCTGATAATCTTTCTTAGTCTCAAGAAACAAAAGCAAGTTAAAGGCCCCATTTTGTGTCGTCTGTTTTTGTGGATAGATATTTCAAGGGACGGGACAGGACCCACTATCACCATTCACCAAAGAATGTTAGAAGGGCAGGAAAGTACTTTCCTTTCCACAATCCTCAAAAATAAAAAATTCAACAACATTCCTACACGGTGACTTGTTATTGGTGATAATTGCGAAAATGGAAGCCTCTCATCTAGTTGCATACATAACCAATGGGAAAAATGGATAGCCACGAGCGACTAATAGAGTAATAGGTAGGTGATCCCATTCCCATGATAAGGACTCTTTTACTAATGGTTTGTGCATCTTTGATCTTTCCCTTAATGTGCTACTTCATACCTGATACCTGGCACTTGGCCACTTGGGTTTTGCCTTTTTCTTCTCCCACAGAAACAAATTACAAAATACAAAATGCAAACTGCAACGTGGGGCTAACTGATTGCAGTACAATCTATTAATTATAAGTTATAACTAGATAATTTGATATTAGTTGGACCCAAACACTTTCATATCAGAATTTCCTTCTCTTTTCTCAACTTTAGACGCGTTATTTTGGCAGTTCCCATTAACATATACAGATTTTCGCTTGTCGAAATCGCAGTTACAATTCAGCTCCGTTTTCCTTTGTACCAGTAGATAGCGGGTAACAATAAAAATATTATGAGAAAACCGATAATGTTAAGCACAATCAATGCTCTATCTAATTAAAATCTAACAACCACTACTGCAGAAACAATCTTATACCCCTCATTTTATATCTTTTCTACAAAACAACACTGCTAAAAAGGTCTGTGGCAATTTCGAAATTTAGTGACATATTTAATAACGAGCATTAACAATAATCAGGTATAAAATATGCAAAAGAGAATATGAAAAAGCTGTGGAAGGTATAAAATTTAACCTTTACCAACAGATGTTCTGTAGGATTCGCTAATAAAAGGTTTTTTATATGGCTCATCCCAACAATCCAGTATTAAAAGGTTTTAAATAGCAGATCATACAATGTGTCTGGTATTAAAGAATTTTTAATAGCTGCTCATTCGAAGGGTCTGATATTAAAAGTTTCGACCAATATAATTGCACGGTTTATGTCCCACAGATCTTTGTTTTTGTGAATTGATATTCATTACATTAAATTCAACGGTCATAAATAGAGACATGGGAGGTGAGGATCTCTCTACCACAAATCCTATATCGACTTCATTTCCTTTAAATATCTCTGGTGCCATTTGATTTCCTTTCTTTCCACAGCTGCCTCATTATTTTTTTTTCTTTCTTCCGACAGCTGAGACCCGGAGCTCAGGATCTCTCTGTTGGGTTACGAACAGTTCAAAACTCGTAAATTGGCCTAAGCTGCGGAAAGACCGTAAAACAAAAATTTTATGTCTAACTTAAGCCAAGGATTAAACGAGGAATGTCAGATAAACTACCGAGGGTGTCCACCTCCCGTTTATCTCTGACATCAAAACCATATTTAACCCTTACATAGATCTACTCCATAACTGAATTCTAAAACTTTAATCTACTTACAAATTAAATAGATTAATATAACATTAATACCTTGATCCAAATTCGAATTGGACCGCAGAAGACTCGAAAGGCCGAATCAGAGACGCTCTTCTCCTCGGAGTATCAAACGTCTGATACCTCTATCGGATGTCCACCAGGACGACCAGAGAGCGGCTTATTTCTTCTGCCAAAAATACCGTAAATCGCGATATCCCGCAAAAATACTATTCACCGAGATACGGACTAAATAAAATATCTTTGTGACTCGCAGTTATCCAAATATGGAATACCGCTTCTTTCACAAAAATACTATTTTTCGAATCTCGTAAACAACCGTATGCGCGAAAGAGAGAAAGTATATTTATCGATTCGATCCTGAGTTAACAGATACGATTCGATTTTGGTGCCTCTTTCTCTCTCCTCCTACCCCTCTATTTATAGCAAAATGAGGAGGTGGTCATTTTACCAAAAAAACCCTTGGAAAAAGCAAAATTATGTTTTTGCCCTTGTGAGGTCGACAAGGATACAAAATATCCAAAATTGTGAAATGACCAAAATAGCCCTTGCCGACCTCCAAGATATTTTTTATTTTTATTTATTTATTTTTAATTAAGATTTTAATTAAAGTTTTAATTTGATAATGACTTTCATCCCAAATTCAAAACCATAATCAATAATTAAAATCTAAATTAATATAAATATACATAAACATATAATTGTTCTCAACAATTATATTTCTTAGGATTTGGTATTGGTTTGGTTGCGGTATGATTTTATACAACGTATCGTATACGTTTATAAATTCAACCGTTGTTTTTGCTTGTCATCTTATATGACATATATAATTTAATCATATCATATATAATTAATTATAACCATCTTAATATTAATTATAACCTATTTATAATTAATCATTAAGATTCTCTGATTAGCTCCTATACGGTATGACCCAATAGGATCTGTGTTATGTTGGTAAATAGAATTAAAACCATTTTAACTTCTATAATAATAGGAGGCATCTGACAACTGCGTTATGACCATCCAATTACACAGATGATGTTGTACTTATGCAATATCACGATCCACTAAACAGTTTAGTCGTGTTTAATTCTTTCGTCTCACGATCCACTAAACATTTTAGTCATGTTTAATTCTTTATGATAATTTATCGTATTATTGACTTCTAGATTATTACAAACTAACACTCTTCCACTTAAGCTAGAATCCAATCATCGTAGGCTCTAGTTACACGAATCTCTAAATTTCAAAAAATCTCATAGATATAAAGAAAGTCTCACAGCTAATCTCTTATGTATCTCAGACCCATAGAAGCTGTATGCAACTGGTTCTTGGCTTGAGGAAGAGATTTCTTGTGATCTTTAGGATTCTATATTATTGATAATGATGTCTAAAATTCCCTTTAGACTACCCAATTTATCAATAATGCCTAGCATGCATATAATAACAACCCAATCAATATAGACATAATGTCTCGATTCTAAATGAGCAATCATATTGCTTGTATTCAATTCTATGTCGTATGATATCATGTATCAAGTCATGGTCATTTTCTTATAGACTTATGCAATTATACTTGGTATTCCAAAACATGATTATTATATATGATTAACTCCTTAATCATACTACACGCATTATAATCATACTTAACCAAGAGGTCCAGTAATATCATTACTTGTGTATTCCAAACACACAAGGGACATATCATTGTTTTGGTGTCTTAGAACTTCTTCATAGATAGTACTATATTATAATAGCATATTTATAACTTTCGAATAAGGAGAGCGTTTGATCATATTATAATAAATACTTTCAATACGAGAAAACTAAATATTTCAGATATTAATTGAACAATCATGAAATATAAATGATTGTGAATCTCATTCACATATATCATATCATGGTCATCTAGTGTCTTGTTCAAAACAAGCACCCATGAGATTAAACAGATAACTTATTCTTTGATCTATGAAACTTGACCAACATTTAATCCTCATGCTAACCTTGTAGTGGTAATTAGAATATCATGCTAATTATCTCGGTTAGAGATATTTAGAGTTTTATCATCATTGACAATAATACTTCATAATTCAAGTTACAAACTTCTAGAATGAACTATGATGACATATAACTCATGGTATAAATGACTTAATCGATCAATTATTGACTCAGTTGTAAAAACTAACTTTTGATCCTATGGCACACGTATATGCCTTCAGTACTATGAACTCAAGAAAAGAAATGACACCTCGTACCATAATTATTGCAGAGCAGAAAGAAGAACCACCAATCTCTATCTACTTTAGTCCTAAATTAGCGAACAAAACTAACCTCGAGAGAAACCCTAGATGAGCGAACATGTGAGAAATTGAAAGGAAATTCAGTCGATTGGGGCTTACTATTACCCACCTGAGCTGACTTGGAGAATTCAGTCCTTGTGGTCGGTCTAGTCGGCTTTGGGAAGCAGCAATTTGTTCAACTCCTCGCTCGCCATCTTGACTGCGGGTATATGGTGAAAGAACTTGGCGGCCTGATCGCCTTTGCTTTGCTAGAGATCGACTTTCCTGGAGTCGATGCGAAATGGAGAGAAAAAGAGAGGGGAGGCGAATTTTACGGAGAAAATTAAATCTCGAAAAGAATGGATTTGAAAAGCTCGATTAATTCTAAAAAATGAATTGAAATTTTAGTGTAAGCTTCGACAATAGCGACTTTTGAACCACCCAAAAGGTCAAGCTGGAAGACAACGCAAGCAGAGACAGAAGGAAAAAAATCCCAGAAAAAAATCATTGTTATTCATATTATCTATAGCATTGTAGTATAATATGATTTAGAATAAGATACTATGCATATGCTATATGCATAGGACATCTAAAGTCAAATTGGATCATTCCGATTGTTTCAAAATATGTGATGCACGAATCTTGAATGGACCGAATGGCCCACAATTAGTGTCGCGTGTCCTATGTGTAGCACGTGTAGCAATGTTCTATATATAGAATTTATTATTTTGAGCATCTAATATATTTGTAATTTCGGTTTGCACTCGACGCCAATGATTAAAATATTTTGCAATACGAAGGAGATGCTATCTGTGGTACAGCCAATTATTAATTATAACCTGATCTCTAAGGAACAGGAGAGAACATGGCAGTGTACCAGACACCAATCGTAAAAGCAACAGGAGAGAACATGGCAATTGGTTTGGCACTCAGCTATGACTACGAGGCATGAGCCCAACCCCAAGGATATTTGTTTGGAGTTCTTTAATTCATAAATAACAATTTGCAATAACTATTAGGCCAAGTTTGCACGGCCAAGCTTGCCATTTTCTTTTCTCTCTGTTATTTTTTTCTTTTTTTTTTTTTATCTTTATCTTTCTTTTACATATATGATTCTTGAGGATTGTATTAAAAGAATTTTAGAGGAGTCTGATTCACTGTGGCATAGCAGTATAGCTCATATCCAAACCAGATCTTCTACGCGCAGCTGCGTGGTAAATCTCAGTCTTTAATTTGCATCGAGATTCGTACAAACTAAACTTTATAATATCAGACCCTCCTGAATCAAATCTGAATCGTCCGTAGCCTACAGCGCAAAAAATCATAGACGTCCGTTAACGCTGCGCGGCAGAGAATCCCCTTCTTGCTATGTTCTCTCTCACATATTAATCCCCTATCCACAGCATTTATTCATGTGGGCCATATTAGCAGTTGAGTAGGAATAACTCACAATAAATAATAATAGATTACTCAAGTAACTCAACTAATCATTCTTGTAATATAAATAATAAATATTTAGTTGAACAAACATACAATTGGCATAAACAAAGGGAGATAATGTCATCACCCCTCCAAGACTTTCTAGTTATGATAATTACCCCCCTCATCTTTAAATTTTGATAATTTACCCCAATAAAGTTTCAATGTGTAACAATGAGCCACTAACCATAAATTTAATTAACATCAATAGTTCTTTAATGATAAATGGTCAATCCCTTAAACATATATAATTTTGTAATTAATATTTTTCTGTTTGCTATTTTATGAGAAAATTAGAAAATAGATACATTATATATAGTAAAAACAGACATAAATATACAATATGTTTTCAAGCAATATGCTTATATAATACATTTCATATGATAAATTTATTTGCTCACCATATATTGATTTTACAAAATATTTTTTCCAAATGATATGATAAAATTATCTTTCAACATTAACCTGTCATATAAAAAAAATAAGTGTTAAGGTTACACTACAATTTATCGATGTATTAAAAACAGAATACGCTCGACAGTCGAAGGGGGTAACGTGAAGCGATTAGTCATTATGTTGTCGATTAATCAAATTTTGCAGATGATTTGATATTCATATTTTAATATACAAAAATATAAAAAATTTATTAAAAATAAATTACTTGCATATTAAAGAATATAATATAAATTAATTTTATTTCATATAATAAATAACAATTTAATTTATAAGTTTGCACAATTGTATAATGGACCATTAAATTTATATCTAGCCATATATATGAGAGAAGTCATGGATTTTAATTGAATTATAATACAAGAAAAAGAAAAAGAAAAAGAACGGACGATTAGTAGAAAATCGGGAGACTAATCGAAAAAATCAGTCGAATATGTGTTTTCAACTGCAAAATAGCCTCCATATCAACTATATGTGACGACTTAATTGCCGCCCACAATTAATCGGCTAAAAATGGGCGAATATGTTTTTTTAACCTGGAAATAGCCTATGCAATCAACTATTCGTGATTGTTTAATCGACCGATTAGTTGACCAAAATGGCCGATTTTTAAAACAATGTTATTTGTGCATATATTGCATCTAATATTTCTCAAAATTTTCTATGAAAAATGTATGTATTTTGTCAATGTCGTCACAAAATATGAAATCTACATTATCTATATTGAGAATACTTTGATGATTTATCATTTCATAATTAACCGTGTTATTGAAAATAACAATTGAAGTTTCATTACAAAAAAAATTGAGACTTTGGATATGATAATCGTCAAAGACAAAAGTTGGAAGATGAAGGGGAGGGGGGTAGTAAGAAAACTACATCCAAAATTGAATTGATCATTGTTATTAGTATCTACATAATTAAACATGTTTGTATTAGCATTCTATTTAGTAATATAAAACTAATTAAATAACTAGCTAATAATTCAGTACATCATAATTAAACATGTTTGTAAAAGAATTTTATTTAATAAATAATCTAATTAAATAAATAAGTAAGATCTTGTATGCCATTTAATTTGGTCTTTTATTTCCGCTGAAATTAAAAGCCGGTGAAAATTTATACTCAAAATAAAATAAAAAAACAATTTAGTATGCAATTTCCAACGACAAAAGGACGGAAGTAGTTATCACACTTTTAATAGACTTTCTAAATTCAAATTCTTAATTTTTTTTATAAGGACCGTTCTAGCATCAATTTTTTATACTAAATTATAGATATTTCTCGGTTATTTTAATATGAACTTGTAGTAAATTGAGTAAATTTGAAATTTGCTTGGCCATTCATCATAACACAACTGAAATTTCAGGATAATTTTTTTAATTTTTAATGAAATGTATGTATTTTTCAGCCTGTACGAATTTAATAGACATCTTACCTTAATAATTTTAGATTTGCATAAAAAAAAAAATTCTAATATGTGTACCATGAGAGTTCGTACCATTCTACTTGTAATGAATTCTGAAGCCTTTTATTCAGGGAATTTTTGCATTTAATGGTTTTAAATCGAATTAAATTGAAATAAAACATGGTAGCAAAACTGATTTTACTGGATTTTGCACGACGATGACGAGACGTTGCACTTCATATATATAGCATTTCAATTTTAATGCTTACTATAAAAAGAAAAATAGTGCCAAGAAAGGGAGAAAAAAATTACACAGAGAATTATTATCTCATATCTCATATATCAATTAAATAAATAATTACGCAAAACGGAGCATATAAGGCTTGGAGAATAATGTATTCAGTCCTCTCTAGTCTCTCTACCAACAAAAGAAAACGGTGATTTGCCTTTTGCTCAAATGAGATGCCATCACATATTCACATCCCCAACTTGGTACTCAAATCACCAATTTCATATCAGTTTGGCGTTTTTGGACTCAATTCCATGTTAAACTTCTCCTGCTTTCATCTCCCAAAATAACTACAACACCTAAAGTACCCAAAAAAAAGGAGGAAAACAAAAGCATCAATTAAAACCTCTTTTCATTCGTTACTTCATCTCAACATGCACTTCTAAAACCCAAGAATCCGCTGCTCAACCCAAGGAAATTAGTACACTTGCACTGGGGGCTCTTAGGCATCCCCAAGCTGCAACTAAAACAAAGCCCAGCTTCCCTTTTAACAGGCTTCATTAAGGGCTCTTCATCTTCTTGGAAAGGAGGGCTGATACATAGCTCCAGGTTTAGGTCAGGGATCTTGAACTGTGCTTCCTGCAGCTTGAAAGGTTCTCCTAAAACCGATATCTTGCGATCTTCGTCTTTCTTCTCGAACGATATCGTTATGTTGGTTGTCCGTTGCTCGTTGATTGGCCGATGTGTGACGGGGTCGACTCCTCGGCTCAACAGTTTTCTCCTGATGTGTGTGTTCCAGTAGTTCTTTATCTCGTTGTCTGTTCTTCCAGGCAACCTTCCTGCTATCAGAGACCATCTGCATCATTATAGAAAAAAAATGCTATTAGCTCTTAAAATCTTAAATTAATAGCATACCAACAAAAAATAGATATAAAATCCTATTCATACAATAGCTGAATCTCAAAAAAAGTAAAAAAAAAAAAAAAAACTAATCAGATTAACTCCAAAAGATAAAGAACATGTTTGGAGAAACTTTTTTTTTTATTTTGATGGAACATATCAGAGCAAGCTCTGAGATATCAGAAATATAGTATATATGTAAACTATATATATATAGTTTGTAGAGACATGCAACAATACTTACTTGTTGCCAAGTAGACTATGGAGCTTGATGATGAGCTCATCCTCCTCCTCGGTGAAATTACCGCGCTTGAGATCAGGCCGAAGGTAGTTGATCCATCTGAGGCGGCAGCTCTTGCCACAGCGCAAAAGCCCGGCAGCTTTTGGAAGGGATCGCCAACACCCTTCACCGTGGTCCCGAATATACGCGATCAATCTATCATCCTCCTCCTTCGTCCACGCGCCTTTGTTTGTGTGCGCCTTCTCGCAGCATGGTGATCTCCCCATGTTTGTTCCACTGTTATAATTGATTAGATCCTATCCTGTAATTGTATTGAACTATTTATCTTGTGTTGAGCCAAGTATCTTTCTTTTGTCTTTCTTTCTCTTCCTTCTCTCTTCTTCTCTTGCACAAGGAGATGTCAGATGTGAGACAACTAGAACTAGTAGAATGGGGTTGAGTTGATTGGTGGGTTTGGGTTGGGGAGGTGATTGACTGATTCGGTTGGTTTATATACTGCAGTTTCTCCTTGGTTTTGTATTTTCTTTTTCTTTTAAATTTGTTGAGTCTATATTATCTATAATTCTATATCTATCTATCCTTTACTTGGGAATTGTTTTTGTTTAGACTTTAGATTGAGTGAGTGGGTCCCAACTCCCAAGTAGTTTATGGGATGAAGGTGAGCTGGTGAGGTAAGGTTTCTAGAGGAATTGTTAGTTGGTGAGAAAAAGGTTAGGCTGGTAGGCTTGCCCCTCTTCCGAGGTTATGACATCACCAACTTTTTCAGCTATTTTCTCCATTTATCTCATTCTTTTTCTGAACCTTTATTTCAATAAAATACAAAAATAAAATAACATTTAACCCGAAGACCAACAGGATAGATTATGGATATAGGTAATGTAGGTGGCGATCGACTCATCTTACATATCTTTTGTGACTTCCTTCCTTGTCTAAAATTAAAGCTTCCCATCTTCTCCAATCATTGATAAAAAAAACAATACCCATAAATTGTCAATCATCAAAACAGAACCCAAGGAAAATAATAAAATGTAACAAAAGATATGATATTGACACACACTATGGCCGCAAAAAATCAGAGAAAAGCACGCCTCAGCCCTCAGGTACAAAGTGAGGTAGGCAACTGTGGCCTGTGGGGTTTGACAAGTCCTCATTCCCACAATCCCACGGTCCCACCCCACCCCCGTTTTTAGCATTCTGTGTTTCTCTACTTTATATTAATTTATTAATTTATTACTTAACTAACATCCACCATAATCACATATGTTTATAATATCTTCTACCTAAGCTAGACAGCTAGTGCTACCTCACCATGCCCAAGAAAATTAACCAGCTCACTTTGCATCCTTCCAAGTTCCAACATTTGTTTTCTAGTGGCTCTAATATCGTATGATAAATACCGACTTCATTGTTCATAAAATTATACGAAGGTCAAAACTCAAAACAGGTGAAAAGTAACAAAAGAAAAAAAAACCATTTTGTTAGTTCCAAGAAATAAGCTTTCCACCCGAAATCAAATATGCTGACACATTACATTACATTACATGTTACTACGTACTGGTCCAATATACATGATAGTTATTCAATTAATCATATTACATATTGAATATTTTAATCAAATTTGTTAGCTGATTCGAACGACAGACAAAAGTATGATATATAATGTCACAACTCACAAGGGTAGGCAGACGAATTGTCAATTTGTCAGGTAGTCTAGCAAATAAAAACTTGAGGGTTTGAGCCATTGTTACTTCTTATCATGAACTTCATATCAATAAATACGTAAGCAAATAAGACAACCAATCAATAAAAATATTCTTCAAAGATAGCCAGCCTCGTATATAGGTAATAGGCTGGCAGATTTTCAGGTAAATCCTGAATATATTCTATTTTGGGGAGAAACAGATTTTGTGAGCTCCAATACTCCATTTAATGTTGCACGCTCCACATTATTCGAACAAATATTATCCCTGTTATAAATTAATTAAAATATCTTATTTTTTGTGAGAAACAATTTTTCTTGAGTAGTGTTATGAATGTTTTAAGCGAATCCGAAGTATTTCTAGAATGAAAGACTATTATTTCAGAAGAGTCATAGTACTGTTTGCACTACTTTTCTATTACAAAATATACATAAAATGGTGACCTGGTGTCTGATATTTGAGTCATTTTGTTATTTATTATTTCTGTGGGTTGGATGAGATGCACTTGACATGTACAATTAAGACGTGCAGCACAAACAGAGAGTAGTATTTTAAGGTCAAGAAGGGCTTATTTGCATAATATTCCCTTAAATGAATGAGGCTCATCTTGCCAAAAGCATAGATGCCAGCAAATTAACTATAAAACTATAAATGCCACCAAACTATCAGTATGGTATGGGGAGAGAGGGAAATCTCAGAAGCAAACTGATTCCATTGGTGTGGTGCTAATAAGTTCTGGTTCAATCCTAATTCCTAAATAAATACATAATTCAGTGAATGGTGTTGAACTGTTGCCTCATTTGAGACTTGACTCTTGAGAGGCAATTGACATATGGGGTCCATTTTTCTTATCATTATTCATTACTTTTGTTCCTTGTGTGGGGGCCCATGACAGTCAAATTTCACACGGTACTCAAATCCCTTCCAGGTCACAATGGATAATTTCTGTGTCAGATTAATTGGTTAGCCTACAGACTAATTATGTGGTATACTGGTATGGGATTAATTAAGTGGGTTGACTCAACTTGATAATACAACATTTTCTTTGAACCAATAAAGCGCTTTTGAGTTGGGCCATGCATCAAATCTCCTCTCTCTAATTCTAATTTCACTTTACTTGATTCCAAACTTTTTTATGATAAACGCAGTAGCCTAATATTGGTTCATAATTTGGAGACCACATGCATCGTGTGAGATGCAATGAAAGGGTCTATGTTCCTCTAATTACAAAATATTGTATGGTTTTATTATCAAGTTTTAATATTTTTTGTTGACTAATTATAAATCATTTTTATTGTTATTGTTAATTTTAATGCATATAATTTTATAATTTGAAGTTTTACATCCTACAATAGTATTACCTTTTGAGTATGAGTGTCAATGGAATCCTATGGATATGAGTAAGATTTTTTTCGTTAGCTTATCGAACATGAGTATGAGTAAGAAAAAAAATTATCGTTAACTTATCGGGTAGGAGTACGAGTAAGAGCTATATAGTACATGTTGCTCATTGGGTAAATTATATAAATATATAAATTATAATTTATTTCATAGCTTGAAAACAATGAACTAAATTAATATTAGAAAAATCTGCATTTCTACAAAAATATATGTCATTGAAATATAAATGTCTTGTTTTAGTATTAAATAATGCATCATGTATATTGACAAAGAAATTGATTTTCATTCTATTTCTTTGATAATGTTTCATTAGTATGTACTAAGTAGTATATTTTTTTAATGACAAGTACATGAGAAGAAATTTTGTGATTTTTGTAATATCTAAAACGTTATTTATTGTTGTATTTTAGTAGTATATATTTATTTGATACTATTAATTTATTAAAATCGTACAATTAAAATTTATCTTTTTTATCCATTATCTATCGTTATCCGTTTCGTTACCAATTTTTTTTAACGGATATGATAGGATATGAGTAAAGAAAATTTTAATAGATATGAATAGAATATGAATAAAGAAAATTTTAATGAATATGAATATAAAGAATTCATAGAAGGACATATGTGCTCCATTATCTAAGCAAATTTTGTCGATATTCATTATCTATCGTTATCCCTTTTGTGGCCACAACAGTCAGTTCGAGAGGCAGAATTCCTTGCCTTATTTTGTTGATATCTTTCTAACTTGTACTCCAAATAATACCAAATTTTGTGTGAGTGCTTACAGCAGTAAATAACACAATTTGGTAAAGAATTGGACAGATTTTAATATCAAATATTCCAAATAACATTTTCTATTAATTACAATATCTTTCTAAGATATATTTTCACTAGTATAAAAGGCGCTACGTGTTCAAGCATTACCGGTATCATTTTTCAGGGCACATGTGTTGTGATTAGCCTCTATTATCGTCTCCATTACTGATAATTATCTCTAGAAAATTCGTGACCTAAGAGAAAAGGTTAAGATATCGGGAATTGCTTGGAATAATCCACTACTAGCAACATACTGAAGTGCTGCTCAACCAACTTCTGAGAGACTACAGAAGAAAGGACTAGAGTTGGAAAGTAAGTTCATGCTTCCACACTATTTATTATCTTATCTATTGCGCGGAGTTATCTTTTGAATTGCAATTACGTAATAGGATCTCAGTTTATTGGCTCAACCCTAATTCTTGAATTGCACCAACATCACCTACTTATCACTTTTGTTTAATTTCCATATATGATGATATAGAGTGTCGAATGATGCTTCAAATGACACTAGCATAAATAAATGATAGATTTGTTGAATTATATGTTGATCTGGTGCCAAGTGAGAGTGCTGGTAATTTAGCTGGCTCTCTATCGGGAACTAGAAACACAGTTGAGGAGCCTCCGATCATAATTAGAGATCGAATAACTCAAAGTCCCGATCCAATTACTCGTAGCCCTGATACGGTCCCTAACAGTCCTGATCGGACTCTTCAGAGTCCTCCTGAAAGAAATTCACCAATTATTGATCTTAATGAGCACCCTAAAGGCCATGAAGGCCATGAAGGCGAAGACGACGATAATATATTACCTGACGAGGTAGAAGGGGAAAACAAAGAAGCTTACGGATACACTTCCGATGAAGATGATCTGAATTATAATCCGAATGATCATTCATATTGTCAAATAATCATGCATGGAAGATTCGAGAGCATCACTCGATTTGGGAGCTTAGTGATATTTCTGATTTCAACGAAATATATAATGAATCATAAAATTCGTTGAACGATCCGTTGGCAGAAAATCGTGTCTTTAATTCAAAAGATCAATTATAATGAACCATTAGCGAGTATCACATCAAAGGAAATATAAAGATTAAAAAGTAGCACGCCGAGATTAATTATGAGTTGCAAAGATCAGAGGTGTTTTTGGAGGTTGTATGTCGTACGTCCTAAAGGTAATACTTTTTGGACAATAAGACATGACCACATCGAGTAGATCCTTATCGCTAGGAGCATGGAGATTTCGAAGTTTTGAATCAAGGTGAGACATTATCGAATGGTGAGTTCGAAGATTTCAAATATCAAGTCATGCTTGAAGGGGAGTGTATAAGCGATGCACCGGTTTGAAGCCAAATCTGACGGGAATACCATGTTCGCATATATTAGCTGTGATAAGGGTCAGACATTTAGAATTATCTCAATTTATCTAATCTTATTACACTGTCGAGACTCTTCATAATACTTGGTCGGGAAGATTTCACTCGTTTCCAAATCAATCTTAATGACCTGATACAACAGACCGATAATTATTCTCGACCAAAAATTACTTCGTCGCGACCGCAAAAGGCACGTTCATATTCCGATGGTTATGGACGAAACAGAAGTACGACGTGGCAAGCAGAGAGGTCGACCCCTCAAGATATAACCGGAAGGTACTGGGAAAAGTCACATTTTACAAATTGAAGTAAGCAATGCATATTACCAGTTTTAATTACTGATATGTCAACATTGTAGGAAGTGGTGAGTCAAGTCAACAGGACAGTCGATCGATACCACGACATGAAATGTTAAGCCGATTAGGATTTGAGCCAAAATACCAAAATCTCTAAATTACGACAATCAATTGCAACAATTCACAAATTTCTCCGTGCTATGTGTTCGGAATAATTAAAACGAGTGCGGAAGCGATACTTACCTTTCACCTCTACGGTCTCCCTTGTACGCTTGTCCTTTCAACGGAGTCCTCGGATGTAAGTGTGGAAGCGTGACGTGGTGCGCTAGTGATCCAATCCATGTTTATCCTAGTGCATTTCCTTTCTCCAAAGTTACGAACGAAATAATGAATTAATTCTTTTAATGGTGTAAGAATGAGGCTATGCACAACACATGTGCCCTTACACATCCCGCTTACACGTCCCCCACTAGAAGACAAAAACAATTATACTCTGCTTTGTCTACTCCAGTTTCGCTCTGCTCTGTCCGCTCTCCTGTATGTCTTTATATTTAAGACTAAAGTCTTTATATAAATTTTTTTCAATATAAATACTCGCTGGTTCCAAATAGTCGAGACATGCAGATTTTGATATAAATACTTGTTTGTTATAATGTACAGACTTGAGAGTTATAATATAAAGACTTGCATCTTTTAATATAGAGACTTGCAGATTCTAATATTGAAACTTGTAGTTTCTAATATTGAGACTTGTTCTAATATAAAGACTTTCTTGTTATTATATATAGACAGTCTTATTCTAATATAAAGACTTTCATGTTTTAATATATATGGAGTTAGTGAGAACAAATGAAGAAAATAGTGCAGAGGGAGATAGAAGGAGATGAATGATTTTTTTTGTTATGTAGTGAGGGTTTGTAAGAAGGACTGTTAAGAAGAGAAAATTATAATTATAATGTACTTTTTTTGTCATGCAGTGAAGAATTTGTAAGGGAGTTCGGATGTTATAATTACTATAAAAAAAATCGTTTTTTTTTTCTAAAGAAAAAACAAATGCAAAACAAAAAAACAAGAGTATACACCTAATTACCTACTTTAGAATGTAGCTAGGTGCAGCGTACTTAATTAAATGTAAGCGATTCTACTAGGTTTTCTAGAATACCAACCTGACCAATACACGTTCATGTTCAAGCTAAAATCATTATCATATGCACACATCAAGCTACCAAATCTTGCTTATCCCTGTACCAAATCCCTAATCAAACACATTAATTAAATCCAATCCGACCGCCTTTTGGTTGTAAGGTGTCGGTTAGATAGAGACGGTGTTCTAGAAAAGTAACTAGGATTGTGATAATAAAGGAGGCTGGTATTAAAAAGGTTAGAAATGGATGTCTATGTAGAAATAGAGATGAGATGAGATGGATGGTGATGAGTGGGCATGGAAAGTGGTTCTACCTTCCACTCTCACCCCCTACTGGGCTACTATTTTGTGTGGTGCAAGGCATTTTTAGAGGCAAGGTAGAACCACTACTTTGAGAGAGATGGAGATTTGAGACACAAAGAGCAAAGGAAAAATAAATAAAAAAGGTTGGTATAGATTTTTGTAGTTATCTGTCCATTAAAGCGACAAGCCACTCCACAGTTAGGAAGCTGCCATCATCAATCACTTATCCAATATTGTGCTAATGCCACAATAATTGATTTTACCAGAAAAATAACACCCTCAATAAATATGATACGATATTTGTGTTAGTTTTGTAAACTGAGAATTTGCGAGCATCGAGGCATCTGAGTTGGGTCGGATTTGAAGTTGTATATTCTTTTGCCGACAAATTAATGCATACTATTCCAACTTAAAGTACGCTGTTTGCATCAAATTATTGACAGAGCTATCTATCAGTCATATTTCTGGATGGCCAGATGTTGGAACTTATCATTCTTATGGAAGAAAATTAAACAAATTATTTTTCTTTCAAAAAAAATAACACAATTTTGGTGCTTGTGGGTGCACGACTACTTGCATTATACTAGATTTCTTTTGGATTTTTTATTGTATATCCAACTTTTATGATATATTCCAAGTTTAGGAAATTATCATTCATGTTATTAATTTCATAAAAAATAAAGTGATTTTAACAATACAAACATAAAAAACTGCATTCTTGTTCAACAGTTATGTAACCGTTAGGATTTGTCATCCAATAACTCTCGCAAGACGCTACATACAAAAATACAAGTTAGTAATTTTTACGTAGTTGTCTCGTGAATGTCAAAAGAAAAATATATAAATAACCTCTTCTTTAGGATGAAGCACATGAGCTTCATCAAGTATAGGCCTACGATGCTCATTAGGTCTTCGTCGAGCCACAACCTACTCTTTAGAGTAAAATCAACATTTTGAATTCTATTATTGGATTTTTCACCCAATTAGTCGTGCTTCACCTACAAAGATGTTGTAAATAATTTTGATTAGCATAGTTCAACATGTCATGCTATACTTAAATAATACACAAACATATCAAAACGTCAGCACACAACTACCAAACAGATACCAACAAGCAACAACAAATTGCATAACCAAACACACACAACAAAAATAAGCACACATAGATGAGATCAGAAAACAACAATAATAACTATACCAACAACAACAACAATATTTTAGCAAAATAAAAAGTTGCCATAAGACAACGAGAGAGAAGGCGTGGCGAGAGAAGGAAAAACACGACAACGATCGTCGGTGAGAGGAGAAAAACACGAGATCGGTGGAGGACATGAATGATCTGACAGAGTTGATTATTCTCATACCCAAGACATCAACGAGAGGCAAAAGAACAATATGTGTGTGCGATAGAGATCGTTGGTAACCTCCACACCTCTAGCAGATAAGATCAGCTAAAGGTGTGAAGGCGGCCAGGTGGGGAAGAGAGGGCGGAGAAAGTTTGAGAAATTTTGGAGGTGACCAGAAGGAAGAGAGTGAGAAAGAAGAGTCGTGAAATGCTCTTTTTTTAAGTTAGGGTTGAGATTAAGCGAAGAATTATTTAAGTAATCGTTGGTATATGTGGAGCTACGACAACAGTTATTTTAAACCGTTGTCCTAAAATTTTGATCAAATAAAATCTGAAGAAAAAGACAACATTATTTTAAATAACTGTTGGCGTAGCTCAACCTACGTCAATGATTACTTAAATAACCATTAGCATATTCTTAAAATTTCTTTTTGCAATTCTATCAACGATATTGAACTATTTCTACAACAATCTTTATTTTTTTATGAAATTGCTAAGTATTCTTTTTGTTGTAGTCAATTCATATTGTAGTGTACTTATGTTTTGAATCTCGCTCAAAATAGAGAAACACGTCCCTAAATTCCTGTTGCAAATATTTGTTCCTAAATTGCAAACGGAAATTGAACGAACTTACAACCTTACCAACCCCAAACACAACTTCAAAATTCAAGTTGAAATTTGAAAAGAAATTTGGTAGAGGGGTTAAATTGGTCATGAGGTCAGCTCGATTGAATTGGTCAGTCTTAATTAATTCGCATTTTAATTCCTTTTTTTCTTTTTATTGGCACCAGTTGACCAACATATGAAAGATCGCCAAAGAAAAATTTCAATTGCAGAATGTCATGCCCCCCCCCCCCCCCCCCCCCTCTCATTTATTTTGATCGTGTGTTTAATTTTGATCTTTCTGTTTGACTTTGACCTCTTTAAATTAGAGGATTTCAAACTATCGCAAACTATATTATCTGAGTGACATTCACAACTAAACATTTTTTGTTTTCAAAATCATGCATGCATGATTCAGTTCTTTTTCTAGAAAAATAATAAACTTGTGATGCTACAAAATAATCAATCAAAATCATTCTCCATTATTTTTAAATTGCGGAGCATTGGAATACACTAATGCACCTAACAATTTATTTAAGAAAAAAATAGTCAACTAGGTGGGCAACCCTTTATCAATGAAGAGAAGAATTAAAAGAAATAAAACAGGAAAATATAAAATTGTTTCCCAAAAAATGTGACGACTGGATCAGTGGTACAGTAGTGCGAGAAAATGTTAAGTTATGTTGCTGTAGTACTTGCATGGGTTGAAGATTAATTTCACTAAAACTGAATTAGTACCTTTAATGTTGAAAAACATATACTACACTAATATACTACGCTGTAGGGTAGGCTCCTATAAAATACTTAGGGATTTCGTTACATTGAAAAAAAAATCATCAAAAATTGAATGATTAAAGTTGATAAAAAAAAAGTCAACAATAGATTACCAACTTGAAAGGAAAAATTACTTTCACTATGAGGGAGACTTTGTCTTAGTAAATTTAGTTCTTTCTACTATCCCTTTGTATTATATCACTATATTTAAGGGCTAATTTCTTGTGTACCCATCAAAACTTTGAAATATTTTGTTTCCCCATCAAAACTCAATATTATTTCCATTTTCCCCATCTCTCGTTAAATACACTATAAACATTGCATTAAACATTGAATTGACAGTTTTGCCCCTCTAAAAATTCTCCTTTGTCTGTTTTCATACTCTCTCGAGGATAGACCAACGTGAGTTTAACTATATGAATGCACAATGCTAATTCTTGTAATGAGTAGGCACGTCAATGAATGTATAAATAAGTGCTTATAAGTTGAAATAGCAAAACAATATGACTCTCACTGACATAGAAGATTACCATAACCAAAATGAAAAACATGAGTACGGAGAAAGCATATAGTAAAGAGAGGATATTTTATAATTCAAAACATCTATTTTAAATCTTGCACAAATTCAAACTCTTTCTTTAAAAAGTGACATCTCGTACATTTGTTATGGCCTCGACAACATCTTCCCATTTTTATGACTGAATCAATTGATCCAAATACAGGTTAAAGCGTTAGGGTTTACATCTAAAACAAATATTCATTCTGCTCACCAAGTTCATACATTGTACTCTTGGTAGTTGATTCTGGATAAGATTAATTAACCACATAGACTGGCAACTGTTATTTCAAAAATTAGGGATTGATGGGGGTTATCCCAACTTAGTTACTCTGATATATCCATAGTAACATGATCCCAAGCTTACTGGAAATATATTCAATAGCTAGTGATTCTTAGTCGATTCTAGGTTTTGAAAAAAAAAATCAACTAAATCTTGTGTGGAATCCTTTGGGCCCAAATAATGTAAAGAAGCTGCATATACAATGTTACATGAAATAACTATCTAATTTCTATTGGAAAAAATTAAGCACCCTCCTCAATATGTTGAAACTAGCAATATGAAATTTTTTTTCTTGAGAAATTAAAAGTTCTCTTTATAGTCATATTTTTAGCATATGTAATTTAAGAGTTCTAAATTGATAACTGCAAATATATTACAACATAACCAAATTGACAACCTTTAATTACTATGGATAATAAAATTTTATCTTCTTTTGAATGATTATTGAACTGAAATTCTTGGTTATCTTATGAAAGGTATTTTTTATTGTTCACTTTGTTATCTTCTTAAACAAATCATCTCTATTTTTTGTCCACTTCATTATTGAACCCATCGATCATATTTTACTGAACTCTGTTGAATTTTGTGAGATTTGACTAGACATATCATACATGTAGGTGTCATGTGATCTTTTATTTGAGTAATTTATCACATGCTTATAAGCACTTATTTATAATATTCATTGACGTGCCTAACATGAATTAGCATCGTGCATTAATATGAAGTCATGCAGTTAAGTCATGTTACTCTGCTCGAAAGAGTATGAAGAGAGACGAAGGAATTTTTGGAGGGGCAAAACAGTCAATGTAATGTTTAATGAAATGTTTATAGTGTATGTAATGAAGAAATGGGGAAAATGGAACTGATGTCGAGTTTGGATGGGGAAATGAGATATTTCAAAGCTTTTATGGGGATATTGGCTATTTTAAAAGTTTTGATGGGTACACTAGAAATTAACCCTATATTTAAAATGTCTCAATAGGTATGCAAAAAGTTGGATCAATTAGAAAACAATTTATTTGGGCAGGAATGGATAATGTAAGAAAAATAAAAATTCATTTAGTAAATTAGAATAGAATATGCATAAGCAAAGAAAATAGAGGGTGGGTCATTTTAAATTTAACATGTATGAACTAGGCCTTATTGTGCAAATGGACATGATTTTTCTTATATAATGATCTTGGTTTATGAAAATAAGTAATAATGATAGAATATAATAAAATTCACTACAAACTCATCCCATTTTTTGTCTGAGATCAGTAAATTGCATTCACTACTTACTATAAAAAAATAAAAGAATCATAGCGGATCAAAGGCGGATCCAATGTATACCAGGAGAGCACAAAATAACTTTGTGTATTTGTATGATTTGTAAATTTTTTTTGCAAAATAACTATGTAAATTTAAAAATTTGCGCAATTTTGCCTCTCTGGAAAATTTTTTTTGTAGATTTTGCCCCTGGCGGTAATCCTGGATACACCCATGTAGGGGATGGCAATAAAATTAACTTTTGGGAAGTATTTGATGGCATGATTGTCCACTAAAAATTCAATTTTCATTAGTATATCAAAAATCAAAGAAAACTAATGTCACATTGAAACAAGTGTGAAATAATGGTACCATTAATGTATTTTTAACTACGGGAGTAAGTCATGAAATAAGAATACAAAAACTACAATTGATTAATGTTTTAAATAATCTGGTTTTACAAACAATAGAGATTCATCCATTTGGACCTTTAAGTCAAATGGTTTATATTCTGTCAATTCAATGTACAATTTTTGTAATTTATGGAGGAGTCAAAATAAATTTAAGTCACAGAGTTTGGGTCTTTAAAATTCCTTTAAAGTTTAAACTTTGTGTATGGTTAGTTTTAGAGAATAGACTTTTAACAAGGGATAATTTTATTAAGAGAGGGTGTAATGTGGATAGTAATTGTGTACTTTGTGATCAACATGAGACAATAGAACATTTATTTCTAAAATGTGGGGATAGTAAATATTTTGGGACATTATAAACTCTTATTTACCTGAAGAGCAAAGGTTTAATACAAACAATATTGAAGATTTATGGACTTGTTTTTTTAATTCTGGACAAAAAAAATCATTTATAAAATGGGGCACAATTTTTCAGCTTTAATTTGAATAATATGGATATAAAGCAATTATATTATATTTAATCAAGAAAATATTAGAAATAATTATTAGGCATATATAAACGTAATGAATTTGATTTTCTATTTGACATGTGCACAAAGTTAGGTGGCATCCATCCTTTTTTATAATAAAAAATTGATCAATACTCAGCAGGTTGAAATGCAAACTCATCTAGATGCAATGGGTGACTTTGAGGATGAAGAGCTTTTATGTGAATCTAAGACAGAAGAGGGGGATGATACAAATTAGGGAGAATTGGGTCTGATTTTGCAAAACTCAACATGCAGGAAGCATCTCTTGAGATTAGATTAAGCCCGCCAGCCTCATCTACCTAAATCCTAATTATTAAAAAATTGAAATTCCCAAAAAGTTCTATGCTTAGTCAAAATATCAAAAGGTGGAGCCTGGATAAAGCCTTCGGCTGAAGCATTCAATTACTTCGGACAAAGCTCAATACTGTTAACTTCAACTCTTATTACGTTGTTAGATCCACGTGGATATTAGTTATATCTCGTTGTTGGGTCAATCTGATTTAGGTCGGACCGTCAAAGAGGCTTTAGGCCCATAATCTAAATTGTGAGAAGTCTGGGCCTTGGTTAACAGTTTTGCAGGGCATTGCCATTGTCCGTATAATTTTTATTTTTATTAAAAATAAAATGTCTGTCCTCTCGCGATTCGATCCTGGGTTCCGGGCGAGGAAACCTAAAGGCTCACTGCCAACGACGCCAAAAGTAATGCATGCAATATGCGGTGAAATATTTTCCTCCCTCCAACGGTCGACTCGCATTCGACCGTTGGGGTCTCTCCCATTAATATACAGAGGTCTGGACAATTAGATGCTCTCCTCTCTCATTCTCTCTTTGTTCTCTCAGTTTTTCTCTCTTCACCCCTCTCACATCCCGCACTAACTTATTCTCCCCTTCTCGGCTGTTTGATTATTCCGCACAAATCAACCACTAATTAAACCAAAATGATGCAACAGCATGTTCCTCGACCTCTTATGAGGAGCTGCTCTGATCTCTCGCACGTGGCTCACAAAGTACCAGCAGGAGACACGCCTTATGTACGAGCAAAAAGGGTTCAGGTAATCTTTCCTTCCGTTTTAGCTTTTCCCTTCTTGCTTGTTGTTCTTAGGTTTTTCTCGTCTCCGATTTGAAGGATAAAGAATAAATCTTGTAATTTGTTATTTTCAAGAATAGTTGGGTTTGTGTTTTCACTGATTACATATATCTCTTTATTTGTTGGTAACATCATGAATTGTGTCCGTTGCAGTAAAAATATTGAAAACTTCAACAATTACAGATTAGGGTTTGTCCTGTGCTTAACTCATTGAAATTAGATCAATATATTATGAATTAATTGAATTATGATTTCTCCTGCATGTCTTTGTATTTCATTAATCAAAAGTTCCATTTCTTTATTTTTTTTTAAATATTGAACTTTCAGCTGGTGGACAAGGATCCGAACCGAGCAATAGTGTTATTTTGGGCGGCAATAAACCAAGGCGATCGAGTAGATAGTGCATTAAAGGACATGGCCATAGTGATGAAACAGCAGAATCGAGCCGAAGAGGCAATCGAGGCCATCAAGTCTCTCAGACATCGGTGCTCTGATCAGGCCCAAGAATCGCTCGATAACATCCTCTTGGATCTCTACAAGGTAATCCTCTAGGCTGTATTGACATAATTCTCCTGGACTATGCTTTTGTTGCTTCCAAGTCAATTTAAGATTTCACAAAAATCCAAGACTTATGACTGGTATGGGTTTGGTTGTAGTCTAGTAAAAGGACATAATGAAGGCGTTTTAATTATCCATAATATTCATAAATGGATGCTTTTATTACAGCCAGATCCATGTCAACCTTGCTTGTGTTCTCTTTACATGTGTAATGAATCTTTTGCTTGCTTGAGGATCATCAGAAAACATAAGCCAATTGAATTTTCTTTTCATGTGGTACAGAGGTGTGGGAGAATAGATGATCAGATAGCATTGCTAAATCATAAAATATGGCTGCTAAGAAAGGGCAAAGCATTTAATGGTAAGCCCACCAAGACGGCCCGATCTCAGGGTAGGAAATTCCAAGTCACGGTTAATCAGGAAGAAACTCGTCTTCTGGTAATTTTATTTTTTCTTTCTCCCTTTCTTCTGTTATATAATTTCTCTTTTTGGCATATAATTCATCAGCAATTTCTTAAGTCGTGGATTTTTGTTTGCCGATTGATCATACCAACATGATATTTAGAAAATTCAGTTGTATGTCTGCAAAAAAGAAGAAAGCTTAATCAGCTTTTGAATTTTTAAAACTTACAACCAGCAAGTTTAATTGTACATTACACTGAAATTACTCTATATTTCACCTCACACAGGGTAATTTGGGATGGGCATTAATGCAAAAGGAGAACTATACAGAAGCGGAGGCAGCATACAGGCAAGCCCTTTTAATTGGCCCAGATAACAACAAAATGTGCAACCTCGGCATCTGCCTCATGCAGCAGGGATGCCTAGCTGAGGCGAAAGAGATTCTAATGCAGGTGCGCCCGCCATCCATCAGTGACCCGCTGAGACCCGACCCGTTAAGGGGCTCTGACTCGCACTTGAAGGCCTTCGAACGGGCACAGGAAATGCTTCGTGACCTTGAGATCCGCAATAAATCCAACTGGAGATTCAATACCATTCTTGGCCAATCATCAGCAGCCATCTGGCAGCCCCACCCATGCATTGAATTGGCACCACTGCCGATATCAGTACAGCTTGTGGAGAAGTTTACAGATGAGAATTGCAAGCTGGGCCTGCCTGTATCAGTACAATACGCTGAGAAGTTTGCAAATGAAAATTGCAAACCTGCGGACCTGAGCCGATTGAATGTTGATGCAGCACCATTTTACTCTTCTAAGATGGTCAAGAAGAGTCTTAATTTCGGAAGTGAGAACATTCCGTTGAAGAGAACTCGATCTACTAAGGATCTCCAAGCTGGTGGTGGTACAGGTGTGTGGATGGAGCGGGTTGAGAGGAGGAGGTCAATTGAGAACCGGTACCCTGAGTTACCAAATGCTGACGAGTTTGATGCCGCTCTGGTTGCCTCGATGCTGGAGCCTTTACTAGAAGAGGAGACTACAGGTAAAGGTAGCAAAACTGGTACAGGCAAGTCACGCGTGAGTTCCACACAGAGTAGCCCGGCAATGCCAGAAGGAAAGAAGCTGAGGATATTTCAAGATATCACTGCTTCACTTAACAGAGAGTAGCATGATTGTTGCTGATTGATTGGGTAATTTTTTTAGGAGATAATTTGTGCCTAATTTTAATTTGACAAGGAGATAGGCTTGTTCTCCTAAGGTCAGGGATGGGAGGGGTATAACTCAGTGCTCCTAGGGTGGTGAGATTCTTTATTTTAATTTTAATAAGATCATGATATTCTTTTTATTATTTCCGATTTATATGTAGTCTGTCTGGGATTATTGACAATAATAACTTAGTTTATAGATTTTTTAAGTTCACGGTTTTGGTGGCAACTTTTATATAATCTGGAATTCTGTTCAATCTTTGTTGTTGTCATTTCTTTTTCTTTTACTTTGTTAAACAGCCTACTTTGGTGCTCTTAGATCTGGATTGGCTTGTTGTATACTAACTACTAAGTAGGTTAAGCCTACCAGAATCCAGAAACCTTCAGTATAAGATTATGTCATTAAAGAACATAGGTGCAGTACAAGATCTATAACATAGGTGCAGTTGTATACAAAGTAAATAAGTCAGTTTTCTACAAGAATCCCATTACATCATTCTGTCAGCTCTAGGAAAAAAGATCGCTGATTTTTTTCCCATTTGATGTAAACATTGGAAGTTGAAAAGAGGGGTTAGAGTTGGGTACATCCATGAGCCTATCATTTGATTATGCCCTCATGATTTAAATCATTAGATCAATAAATTATACACATTGGGACTTTTTTTCTTGCAAATAGTTTTGTGTTTTTTGTATGATTTGTCATTTTTTTAAAAAAAATTATGTATATTTAAAAATATGCATCATTTTCTCCTTTGAAAAAAATTATAGATCTTACTCCTCTCTCCTCTCTGACGAAAATCTTGAATCCTCCCCTGCACACACTCTCTCTTCTTAAATTGCATGGAGAGAAAAAAATAAGTCATTAATTTGTAAGGAAAGAGAAGGAAAGAAGCTGAGGATATTTCAAGATATCACTGCTTCACGTAACAGAGAGTAGCATGATTGTTGCTAATTGGTTGGATTATTTTTTAGGAGATAATTTGTGTATCATTTTAATTTGACAAGGAGATAGGATTTTTCTCCTTTGGTCAGGTGGTAAGGAGGGGTATAATTTAATGCTCAGAGGGAGGTGAGATTCTTTATTTTAATTTTAATAAGGTCACGATATTCTTTTTATTATTTCTCTGTATATTTAACCTGCTCTGGATTTATTAACAATAACTTAGTTGAATGATTTTATTAAGATCACGGTTTTGGTGCCAACCTTTTGTATAATCTGGAGTTCTGTTCCTTTTGTTGTTGTTATTTCTTTCTTTTTATTTTGGTTATACATCATACTTTGTTGGTTGTTGTTGTTAGTGATCTGGATTGGGCTTCTACTAGAATCAAGACCTTCAGTAAAAAATCAGTCATCTAAGAATATAAATCAGTCAGTTTTCTACAAGAATCGCAGTGCATCATTTAGTTAAAGAAATTGGTGTAATTTTTAAGTTAAACTGTTAAAGATATACCAGAAAAATTAGTCTTTCCGTATAGTAATTTTATATACTTTGTTCATTCTATTTACATTGGAAATAGTCTGCAACACCAAACAATAACACGAAACACAACCCAGGTTTGTACTAAGAAGGAGCAATAATCTTCAAAGCGGACATCAGTTTTGTACTTCTGTTCCGCAAGTCCTTGTTTCTTTCATTTTTTGTCAGAATTAGTTTCCAGCTAAAAGGAAATATCCTCCTTTGTTTTCCATTTGCATTGAAAATATCCTCTTTCTCATTTCATTTGAGGAAAGAAGATAGCATGTTAAAAAAGTTCATTGAGCATAAAAGAAATACCATACTTGTTGAAAAGCAGTTAAATAGAAAATTTGGCTCCAACAACAACAGCATATATATAAGAAGCGTCTTAAAGTAAGATAATAGGTTGATGTTATTTCAAGATAAAAGTTAATTTATTTCTGATCAACATCTATTGTAAATTTGTAATGATATCCATTAATTCACATATTGCTGTCAATGGAGTAAAATTACTTTAGATTATAACCCAATAAATACTGAAGGTAAATGATAACAGCTGGTGGTCTTGAACTCCCAGTCCATGACGTAGTCATAGTTTCCGACAGTTGAAACCATTCTAACCACAAGGCTCACCTCTGTTATCTACAATACATTCTCTATCTCCAAATTAATTACATTTTAGAAAAGTTGTTATCATGTTAAAATCATGTGCACTACATGCAAATTAGCCTCACCGTTTGACCAGGAATTCCAATTTCAGTGTGGCTCCAGGCAATATCACCAGCATACCGTTCAAAGATGCAAAAAACATTGGCACTTTGACTGATTTTCCATCCTGGTCAGCATGGTAGCCATCCATGCATCCGGCATGGGCTCGGCAATCAGTACCAGGCTGAAGTGGGTCGATGTATGGAACAAACAGCTCTGACCCAAAGGTACTGTACAACACGCTTCTATAAGTTTTCATCTCGGCATCATAGATCGATGGTAAAGAAATGACCGCCCCGGCCCTTACATCATACCCCAAGTGGAATTTCCAATTAGCCCATCTGGAACAAAAGTCGGTTATGATTTATACGAGGGAGCTGATATATAAATACGCTCATTGATACTTCATCAGTACGTGCGTCGTTATGCATGTTAGACAAGTTGTTATGCATGTTACACGCGTTGATATGCATGTTAGTTTGTACTGAAAAATAATTATGCATGTAAGACGAGTTGTAATGCATGACTAAAGAAATAAATGTCGATTACGCTTAACATTCATAACAATTTGTCTAACATACATAATTGTTTTTCACTATAAAATAACATGCATAGCGACTGGTCTAACATGCATAACAACTCGTTTAATATGCACAGCGACGTGCGTATTGATGATGTATCGAAACGCATCACTCGAACATTTTTCTTTGTACAAATTGCAAAACTGAAGTAGCCTTGTTGAGTTTTTTCTTTGTTTATAGATATTCATGTGTATCATTTGTTAGAAACTTAGAACTAAAAGCAATCCCAGAGCTCCATTGTTGACTTGGGGGATACAAAGTGGACGTTTAAATCTAACTAAAAGTTGCAATTTAACACCGATGAACTTTTACAGGACATATTCTTGTAAAAAATCTGCCACGCCGATTATATTATGCATTGGATTTGGAAAATATATGATGTCGTCTTCCAGCAAATTATAAAAAGGACAGAAATTGGGAGTCCAATATTGACATATTGTTATTAATTAATTTGAGGCATGAGAAGGAAGGAAATAAAAAAAACATCTTAAAATGGAACCCAGGCTTGATGTCAGGCCCGGCAAATGGAAGCCCCACTTATCTGACCTATAATCAGTGCCTTCAGCCTTGGGCACAGGAATTTGCACACGGTACTGTACTTGACAATCTGCATCGGCTCCAAATCAACAATGATCATCACTCCTTCCACTGGCCTCGCGTAGAAGTTGGCGGCCTCACCAGCCATGAAACATAGCACCGTGATCAATCTCTTGGAGAGTTCCCGTGCGCCGAACCAACCGACCGTGAAGGCGCTGAACAAGATATCGTTAACATCAAATTCCTGCTTGGATAGGCATTGTAAGAATGGAGGGTGGCTAAGGGGGAGCATAATAGTGGCGCCTTGTTCTTCCAAGGTGAGAATTGGGTAGCCAGAGCTGGTGTGGATTTGGTGGGAGACAACGGAGGAGCCGGTGAGGTCGATGATAAGCTCATGGGTTTGGCTGTAAGAGCTTACAATGAGCAAGGCACAACAGCTTGTGGAGGAAGAATTGGATAAGATGTAGGAAAGAACTTCGAGTTTGTCAGGTTCGTCGAGGCGAACATAGTGGAAGGTAGTTGTGGAGGTGAAGAGAGGGGAGGAAATGATGATGTGGCGGGCCGAGGCGATTTCAGATGGGGTCAGTGGGTCCAGGGGATGGGGGATGGGGGAAGCTGCTGAAGGAGAAACAGAGAGTAATATTGTAATAAGACAAGAGGGAGAAGACTGAAAGCAGATTTAGTAACGTCATAGTGAACTAGTTGACTATTGTGTGAACATGTTGTTGTATTCTGCAACTGGTCGGCCCTGTTGACGCAGTGTCATGAACTGTCTTCTCATAGTCTCCTTGTGCAGAGTACTCAGAAATCGACGTCCGAACTGCTCCTCAAACCAGTCCCACGGAATCATCTGGTTTTCACCTCCAAAATTTCGTTTAGCTCCTTCCCACCAGTGCCTAGCAGAATCCTCCAGGTAATAAGTGACTAGCTCAACTTTGAGTTCAGTCGGTGCACGACATACGGTAAGTCGAGATTTCACCGCCGCCAACCATTCTTCAGCTGTGGTATAACCGCTGTTTCCATTGTACTTGGGTGGTCCCAATCGAGCATATGACTCAAAGATTCTACGGAACTCTTCTTCGCGGTTGTTGTTGTTGTGTCTTTCCGGTCCTAAATCATCATTAACAGCAGCTTGACGACCTCGCTCGTAAGCGGTGATAAGATCGTTAATGTCTTGACGATTATTTTGAGGAATTTCGTCTTCACATGGGATCTCAGGTTCCATAGCACGTCCGCGTCCGCGTCCACGTCTACATCCACGTCCACGTCCAGGTCCAAGTTCCATTACTGGAATGCGGATGGTTAGAATAAAGAAATAATAATATATTCATTGCATTAGATTCCTAACCCAATTCTACCCGCTCGCAATCCGGTTAGGTTTTTAAATACCATACTTATACAGGACATGAAGTTTTACCGAACCTAGGCTTTCAAGGTATGTTACATGACCTAGGCTCTGATACCACCAAAGAGACTGTCACACCCCGATTCTCAGGCATAACAGTTTCCGCCACGAATATACTAGAAACATATATCCGTAAGCATTTATCTTTCATCCAATATAAATTAAATAAAAGATAACAGTAATAACAGAGCAATAAACAAAACACACACACATATATATATAACCAGTTTTTAGTACAACCCTGTCATACTGCTAGACCACCGAGTAGATCTAAAATCTTACTCGGATACAAAAAGTGGTAAGGCCAACTGTACAAAACAAAAAGTGGCCTAACCCAAAAAAAAAAGTCTAAGGTCTGCCTAGCATGGTACTACTACATCTGTACTACATACATATATATAGCTGGCAGGTCGGTGAGGAACAAGTACACAAAAGTACCACGACCAGTGGTCTGGTCGACAGCATGGACCACAAGGTAATCAACTATCATCATGTATCTCTGCTGGTATGGTATCGCCTCGACGAACGAGCTCACTCTCTGTGAAATAGCCTGGAACCCACGTCCAATGTGGCACATACAAAATAAATGTACGGGTGAGAATAAATTCTCAGTGCAGGTTTTAGTTCCATTACGTGGATTTATGCTAAATTTAGTTTTTAGAATTAAATAAGACAAATGTAACTAAAACAATTTTTAAACAACTTATAAGTATCAAATGCAAGTATTACCCGAAGAAACAAATCTACGGGAACACTGAAAGTCGGCATAGTCTGAAACAATTGAGCATAACACTTTGTTAGTACAGAAAGAACCACCACATGTAAAATACATGTAAATCTATCAGTATCGGTACCACTATCACCTGACTCAAGTCATCACTCACATACTATCCTTGTCAGAGTCACTATCTCATGATCCGTTGACTAGTCGGATTGTCAGAATGAGTTTTCCTGCCTCGGGACACATAAGGACACCCGATCCTTGTCCAGCGAGGGTCAGAAGGAAAATATCCAGAACGTTTAGCGCTAAAAGACTGGCCGAAACGGGGATCAACCATTTTCGGAAGTGACGAGGATAAATGTTTCCACAAAATTTCAGATTCGATCAGAATTTTATTCAGACTATAATTGATATTCAAACGAATTATACTCAACAGTCAAGTTCAGAATCAACAACATATACGGTTTTCAAGTACAGAAAAAGGATATCAAATACTTGGATAAATTGGTAAATTTACCAAGTCAGATCAAATTATAACAAATTATCAATTCGGAAACTAATTCTTAGAAATGCTGATTGATATTTTTGGGGGTTTTATTAAGTATGCAGAAATGAATTTGGAATATGCAAGTACATTGAATTAATTATGAGTCCAAATGAATTATGTGACATTTAATTCTAATTACAAAATTTAGTAAAAATTCACGTAAATCCGCACCTTGATTGAATGGAGATTCGTCCGGATATCCAACTTGAGCTTTTCCTGTTTAGTTGGAAATTTTGTCGTTAATTTCAGTATGATAATTATTCTAATTTGACGAATGTATTAGAGTGTAACTTCATCTAATTATTTTTCTTTGTAAATTTTAATGATATCATTTGCATAGATTAATGACCAGGCCAAGAAATCGGGAGAGGTGGATCACAACGGATACTCTTAAGTACCAAGCCCCGATCTCCATTCTAGACATCATTAATCCGTAGAAATTTTACTTAATTACTGAAGCATGTTTTATAATCATAATTAATTCATAATACTATATAACGTGACACACATATGTAGTATGTCTAATATTGACATAATTAAGTATGTTCATTATTATATTATACGACTAATACCTAAGTTACATAATAAGTTTATGAACTTACAATTGAATATGATATTTAAGTAGTAGAGGGTATATAATAGTTATACTTAAATATTCAATTACATACATTTAGTATACATAAAGTTAATTATATGTGTAATAGATTATGGTCATAAAATATATAGATAGTAGGGAAATTAGGTTAGTAGATGTAATTATGACATAACATAAAATAAAATCTATTTATAATCATATCATTACTATTATGTGACCTGTTATATTTTATCTATATTTTGTGTATCTAATATATATTTTCACCTTTTACATTACATATATTCTTATATATATTAAACATAAATTACTTGTTATAATTTAGGTAAAGTTTTATACATAACATAAAATACTTGTCATAATCTAGGTAAAGTTTACACCAGAACATACTTATAATAAAGTTACAGTGACAAGTAACATATATACACAAAAACGTAGCCATTAATTAATTTCACAATTCACAAATATATATGAAAACGAAACCAGTATATTCACTAACTAAAATATATGAACTCATTATCCCAGTAACTCATTTAGGATATATTTTGTTGGCTCTTTAGTGATCTCACATACGTAACCAAATTCAATTAAGAGTTATCATCCTAATAACCACTCGTAACCATTATTAAGTTAAACCATATGATTAGTAATATGAGGAACATAGTTTATTTCCACCATATATTTCATCTTATTGCACCAAGCCAGCGTCAATGATTAGTAATATTTGAATATAGTAATACCTAAATGGCTAAATGAGCAAAGTCGTGCAGAGACAAGATCGTGTAAAACAAAGCCGTGTAAAGCAATAAGGTTAAGAGATAAATATACCACTAAATGAGCAAAGTCGTGTAAGGTAAGGTCGTCTCTTGTCCCGGCCTCCTCCTTTTCTTTCTCCGATTTCTTCTTGGCTTCTTGGTGGTGCTCGGTAGAAAATATTAATCGTACGCTCTAAATAGAAAACGGAGTCGGTTTGATGCGAAGGTGAGTCACAGCTAATGCATTTGTTGCCCTCCACGTAGCAAAATCATCATTACATTTTATGGCGGTAGAAACTAGGTGTGAACCAAGGTTTTGGTACAGAAAATAATATGTGTTGGTTATTGAGTCTAATCCATTTAGAGATATGAAATTATTTTATTCCTTTCTTTGTTCATTCTCTATGAATTCCTAATTTATTTCAAACAAACATTACCCATAAAATAAGAATTTAATTGACATTTGATATATTTAATTAATTTTCTTAGTAACTTCATACTACAAAATTTTACAAGGTATAACAGCACCATTTCTCTATCTTGCACTTCCATCAAAACTGCACTGCAACAGCTCAATTCTGTCAAACCTATTCTCTTGGCATGATCAGCTGCATTTGCCCATTTGTCCAGCTGGTCTTTGAGGCTTGCCGGCCATGCTCCTGCCCAATAATACAAAAGACTAAGTAAGCTTGCAATCATAGTTTTACTAGCCATCTCTTTTTTATCTGAAAACAAATGCTATTTCTTTCAAGCCACATAGTCCATAATATTGCTACACTTATCAAAACAAACAGTTGTCTTTCATGTTGTTGTAATCCCATTTTAATCTCATAAAGTTCTGTTGGATTTAAAGGTATCACTACTATATTCATTGAGTTACAAATATATCTCCATATTTTTTGGGCATGGGAGCAGTCAAAAAACAAATGTGGAATTGTTTCTACATTTCGACAGTAAAAACGTCTCTACTCCTTGCCACCCTCTTGCCTTCAGGTTACTTTTTATCAGCAGTTACCTTTAACCATCAGCCATAAAAAAATCTGTATTTTCTTTGGTATTTTAAGTTTTCATATCTCATCTAATGTATTGTCATTAATTCCTCCATCATGAAGCCAGTTGTAGATATCTTTATTTCTAACCTTTGATGAGATGCTTTCTTGCCAAATTACTTTGTCTTGATTATTCGTCAAAGGTAAGAAATTGTTTACCTGATTCATCATCTGACTATAGAGTTCTCTTTGCATCAATGATAAATTTCTTCTAAAATTAAGGTGCAAACCTGATGATACAACACAAGCAACAGTTACATTTCTCTGTAATGCTATTTGATATAGATTATAATATGAAACACACAAAGGAGCTGATCCACACCATTTATCCTCCCAAAATTTGGTATTTTTACCATCCCCAATCTCAATGCTTCTGTTTATGTCAATTATTGGTGCATATTTTATGATTGATTTCCAGAATGGAGACCAGTTTTTTTTATTACTCTCATGTTCATATTTAGACAACAATATTTCTTTCCACCATCCCTTACATGCTGGATCCTTCAGTCTCCAGAGCCACTTACACATTAAGGATATATTCATTTCTTTAATGTTTGTTATCCCTAATCCCCTCTTATCTTTGGGTCTGCATATCTCATCCCACCTACATAAATGATATTTCCTCTTCTCACCTGAATTCCAAAGGAAGTTACTTCTCTTTTGATCTATTTTCTTTCTTACTGTTGTGGGAATTGTATGAAAAGATAGCATGTACAATGGGAGGGATGATAAAATACTGTTAATCAGGACAACCTTACCCCCTATTGATAAGAACACCCCTTGCCATCCTTGTAATCTTTTCTGAAACTTTTCAATTATCCCTTCCCAATCTATTTCCTTTGTTTTTCTCCAATGAATGGGTATCCCTAAATACTACATTGGCCACTGATGTGTTTTGCATCCAAACACTTCAGCTAATGCATTAAGTTTGTCCTCTTTCAAGTTGATAGAATACATTTCACACTTCTCAAAGTTAATCTTCATACCTGAGAGAGCTTCAAAGGCAATGAAGGCCCATTTGAGTATTTCCATCATTTTTGTATCTGCTTTTAAGAAAATAACTGTGTCATCAGCATAGTGTAAATTAATGATTGCATGTCCTTTGTTGATTTTGGGTCCTAGTCCCTGGATCAGACCTATGTCTCTCCCTTTTTTCAATATTTGATTAAAGGTATCTACTACAAGATTGAATAACAAGGGAGAGAGGGATCCCTTTGTTTCAACTCCTTTTTACTTCAAAATATTGAGTAATTTTTCCATTTATATTAATGTATGCCCCCCTTTAAACAATTGCTGTATCCATTAGTTAGAACCTTAAACAAAAAAGTTTGATTTTGACTCTCAAATTCTTAGCCTAATTTAATCTTTCGACTTTCATAACACCGACTTTTTTTTCAACTTCAAAAAAGTTAAACCTCTGTACCTTTTAGAACAATTTAAATTAGTTTTTTTTATCAAATATTTTGCTGATATGAATTAATTTACCCTTTTCATTTTATTTTTTTCGTCGGCGTAGCGCAGTGCAAGGCGATATATCTTACACGTAGACTTTTGAAACTGTCTCGGCCAGACACAAAAATAGGGACCTTTACATGATGAATAAAGCTGCAAACCAACCACTATAATATGAAGCACTACTACAGGACAAACAAACAAAACATACTGTACCTATCATGATTCATAATGCACTTTCAACCTTTATTTGTACCGTTGTCCATAGATCTAAATGTGCTCAAATAATTATATCAACATTTTATCAATTTAAAAAAGGTGAGAAATTCTTCGGTAGTCTACTAACATTAAAACTTCAGTTGTACTAATTGTCATCAATCAATATAAGAGCAAACAAAATGAGGACGTAGTGGAAGACGATAACATAATCATTTGTTTATTTTTAAACTATCCACGTAGCAGAGATCTGTTTATCCAATTATTACAAATTAGCAAGTCTCTATTTATATGAAATCTCATAATTATTCAATTTGATGATGATGATGATAATAATAATAACAATAGTAAAAATAAATAAACCCTTACACACATATTTACCTACTCATCTACTTAACCCTCTTAGAACTCTCATAAATGTAGCTGAAGACTACTACAGCTGCTGCAACTACTACTCCCACCGCGCTCTGTGCGAGAATGGTACTCGCCTTGACATCAGCCGCTTTGGAACCTGTACCAGTGGGAGGATTGAAACCAAGCTCGGACAGCTTCTTGTGTGACTCAGCATAGTCCTTGAAAAATAAATCCTCATCCTACAATGGAGAGAAAAGAAATAAAATGAGATCATACTTGGTGACCTCGGGGAGTTGGATAATTCCTAATCATAGAAATAGACTATTCTTCTAATCTTTAACAACAAGATACCTTGGCATAAAGCTCAACATAGGGCCTAAATTTGGGATCAACTAACAGAGCTTTGTCAGTGGGAAGCTTCAAAAGCCCCTCAGCCTCCCCCTTCAGTAGCTCCCTGTAGTAATTAACAGAAAAAACAAAGGGCATAGGTAAGTATTAACTCTTCTTGCTAAATTTTATATGGGGGGACTGTGTTTCTGTTACTGACTTACACAAAATAAGAATTGTCGAACTTAAGAGGCTCTTTAGTCCAGGGACCGTCAAATCCAGATCTTTCAGGATGAGCACGCCCCTTTGGGAGAAAAACAAGTTATGAACAAGTAATGGAAGGAGTTCATAAAGCCTATCATTATAGCCATAGTTATTAGCACAGTGACAGTGATAAAAATTACATACCAGAGTGTGACCACCAGAGAGTGCAACAATGTCCTTGTCAGATAAGCCCATCCTATAGAATATATCCCTTAAATGTTGTGTGCCTAAAAACAATTAAAAATCAAATTCACGCATAATTTAAGCTTTCTAGGATTAACATAAAAAGTGATTAGTATGAAAAAAAAAAAGTGCACAGTATGAGTAGGAATGTTGCTTCTTTTTCTCTTATTATTTCCAATATGCATGATCAATTTGTACTTTCAAGAGTACTCCAATAATCCAATGCATTGACACACAGGGGCACAGGCACATATGTATAGTTTTTGTTCCCCTTGTGTTTAAATGTTTTCGTGACCTCTAAATGCACTGATAGCATTTGTACCCTTGAGCTGGCACAGGAATAATGTATGGAAATCAAAATCATGGTCAGTTTTTAATATACCTAGCTTAGCATCAGGAAGTCGGCCTTCTCTGGGACAGACTGATGAATCCTGAAATAAAATTGTTGTGATTAATTGCATGCAAAAGTAACTTTAAAAAAAGCACCAAAAAAATATTTTTATACTACAAACAGAAATAAATAATAAGAAACAATAAGTGAGAGATAGCATACCCTGCGACCAGGAAAAAAGTCAACAGTGGGGCCACCAGTAACCTCAACTGCCACAACTCCAGCAAGCTAATTACATACAACCAGTAAAACTTTTAGTTAGCACTTACTAAATAACATAAAGTTACATTTCCCTACTAATCAATATATTATAGATATGATACTGGGACATATTGTGGAGTATGGAAAAACCAAAGATACTGGAGTACTAACATAATTGCAATAGAGATAAACTGTGAATGCTGTAAAGTCTAATTGAACAAACTTCCATTTTGGCAAACATGAGCAAGTATTTATCTATCACAATACATTAATTTTGATAGATTTGCACCTTTGACATCAAGTAATTGACCCATCAATCATAGTAACATCGAAAATGGATGATTTAGTAACAAAAAAATAATCAATCCATAAAATTAATAAGAAGTATATCTTCACACCTGGTATAGATCAGCATAAGTGATTCTTGGATGTTTCGCCTTAATTGGTTCTGTTCATAAAGTCAAGAGAGAAGGATATCAGGAGGTACATACAAAATACAGTTTTTCCCTTAAGTGATGGATCATTCCATTTATTCTAACAAAAGAGTTACATTTAAAAACTTGGCACCATTAACAGGCATCATAGGAGTTCAGATAATCTAAATGAGGACCACAAAACACAAACTAAGGGCAGCAGTTGATAATAGCTATGTCCACAGCATACCCAAAAGATCAATGGCAATCTTCAACCCTGCATTGGATCCGTGCGAGTATTCTTCTGCATGCCTAATCGATCCATTTGGACCACCTGTTTTTGTGTTTACGTCATATGTACCAGCATCATGCCATCTGAAATATGTAAAGAAAAAAAAGGCAAAGGATCGAAGTAGAACAACTTTGAATAAACATACACAGATCCAAGAACTTCTGGATCCTATCATGTGCCTTTAAAACCGTATATTTACAGAAATGGTAAGAAATTCAAATAAAACTTCCAGACCCAAATCTCATGGGGCATTTCATCAAACAGGTGGTGTGCAACAGGGAATATAGTCATTCTAGACTACATAGGAAACTCAAACCAGTGAAATCTCAAAGGCAACCTTTTTCCGAGAAAAAAGATAATCCCGATGATTACAATCCTTGGATGGGCAAAAGTTTCACAACACGGTGAAAATGCAGAAAAGAAACTCGCCACATTGAATCCAAAACAACTAGGTTCCATTATATTTCCCGACTGAAAAGGAACACAGGTATACACAAAAAAAAAAAAAACGAGTGCGACTGCGTACGCGAGGCGAAGCATGATCGGAGCGCAGTTCTTGGTAGCGATAAGAGCGCGCAGATCTCTGCGCGCCTTGTCGATCTCCTTCAGATACGCTGCGTCGACCAGTGGTGCGGCCATGTCTGTAGCTTACTGTGATGATGATGAGAGAGTGAGGGGAGTTGGAAGCGAGTGGCGAGTGGCGAGTGGCGAGAGTCGATCTCCTTCAAAATTTTTATATAAGATTATTGATCATAGGATAATTGAAAAATCAAAGTTGGCATATGTCGAATAAAAAGTAACACAAAATGTTTTGTTCCGACTCTCCTTGACATATTAGTAATGTCTTTCTGAAAATTTTCTTATCTATAAGATTCTGACATGTCTCAAACTTTCAAAAACTCAAAATTATAAAAGCTAATTCTTAATAAAACAAACAAAATCATATATAACCAGTGGCTTTATCACATCAATTTATGTATGCAAAGTGTTTATAAGCAACACAATTAATTTATTGAAAGAGTAAATATAAATATATAATGTCCTTCTTCTTTCCGTCATTCTTACGCGTCCCCGCGTAACGACAATAGTAGCTGCGCTACATTAGTGTGGGCCGAGATTTGTGTCAAGATTTAAAAATCTTCTTCATTCTCAATGCTGGCGGTTGATTCAGACTTGGCAGTTCATTCGGACCGTCTATTTCCTATAGCTCAGATGTTGCGCTATAACAAAATCGGGTCCCAACAATACCTAGTATGATATCCGAATTCAAATTTCTTTTTAATTTCACCTCTTCAACCCATTTCCAAGTATGTGTTATTTTGATATATTTTATTTATAAATTATCCAAGTATTTGTTATGAATTATCTAATAAATTATGTATGAAAACATATTTTGCAGGTTTAAAAAACTTCGCTTTAACCGTTTTAACTATGTTTTAACTTGAAAAAAATGACGTTACGTTTTTGAGAAAAATCGTTTTATCTTGTTTTCTGCATTTTAACTTGAATTAAATCGTTAAAATCTGTTTTATTTGGTAACCGTTAAAACCGTCATTTCTTTTTTTTTTTACAATTTACAAGAGCAAAAATGGACTGTTCAGTCATATGACCTCCAACATAATTATATTTTCTCTAACTAATTAATTATAAATAAGCAATCAACCTACAAATCCTATCATGTTCCTCACAATAAGTTTCTATACTTCTGAATCAACATATTTAACTTAGTCGGATAGTTACCAATGTTATGATGGGGTGTTGATTGCTTGAGTTTATTAGTCTTTGTGTATTATATTGATGGTGGCGGTTAAAAATAAAATACCGCTTGATCTTTCAAAAAGGTTTCGTTGGGAAAATCAGCACGAATCTTGACATTGAACTAACTGTCTGATCTATGGTGCCCCCACCCCCATGGCCCCATGGCCCCATGCACACTGCCCAAAATTCAATTTGCACTTTGTTCATCAGATTGTTGTCGGTCCACCTGGACCTGGACCAGGACCATCACCATCACCATCACCATCACTGAAAGGAGAGAAGCTAAGATTGACAGGTGGAAGACAAACCGATTCCACTTCAACGTAGATCATAGACCAGGTGCATTAAGGTATATAATGTCTCCATTACTGGCACTGGCAGTGGTTTGTTTCTCCTCTTTCCTCCCACCCCTCGGCCCTCGGCCCTCGGCCCTCGGCCATTACTTACTCGGTGAAAAAGATCGCAAGAAGCCAAAGAAGCCAAAGAGACAGTAGAGTAGACACTCTGCTTTATCTAGTACCTACTTTTTAAAAAGCAAATTCAATTCGAGTGAGACTGAGAGATCAGCATTAACACCTATTCCAAATAACAACGGAAAGAAGCAAACAATTAATACCACCTTTCTCTCTTTCTTTCACTCACTAGTCACTAGTCACTAGCAGAGAAGAGAACTGAAGAAAGATTTCATTTCATCCCCCAAAAAGAGAGAGAAGATAGTCACAAATGGGGGCATGCAATTCAAGGCTGGAGAGGAAGGAAGCTGTGTCGCGATGCAAAGGACGGAGGCGCTACACCAAACAGCTGGTGCAAGCGCGCCGAGATTTCGCCACGGCACACGCTCTCTACTTGCGCGCACTTCGATGCACTGGGTCGGCTCTTCTCCAGTTCGCCACAACCGAGTCTAACTCCATTCCCCCTCCAGTTCCTCCCTCTCCACCACCACCACCACCTCCACCCCATCCCATTTCCTCATCTCCAGTTCCTCCCTCCCCATCCCCACCTCCTTTAAGCCCCCTCACTAACAAGTGGACTTCTTCCTCTGCCTCTATTTCTAACTCCCCCATTTTGCCTCCACCGCCCCCTCCCATGGCTTCGGGTTCCGGTTGGGATTTCTGGGACCCCTTTATGCCCAATTCGTCCCGATCCGGCACTGATGGCGAGTGGGAAGAAGACGAATGTATCAATGCTGGTTCTGCCTCAGTGCATGCCGCAGCCGTACCGCCGCCTCCTGTTGTGAGCCGGTATGAGAAGGATCCCACAAGAGAGCTGGCAATGGTGGTGGTGCCCAGGGGAAAGAAAGATATTTCAGAGATTGTAAAGGAACTTGATGAGTATTTTCTCAAGGCTGCCGAGGCGGGTAATAGGGTT
>CAXKVX010002774.1:0-37174 GCA_964058865.1 Eleocharis quinqueflora
GTGCTAGTTTAATGAAAGATTTAGAGTTTTCTTGGAAGGTAACCACACGTAAATGAAGTAATCAGATCAGTAACACTTCTCGTTGTAGGATAATATGCTTAGTGGTGTTTTCTTGGATTGTTACCACACAAAAATGAAGTACTCGGATCAATACAACTTCTCATAGCATGATAAGATGTTTTGTGGTGTTTTCTTGAATGTTTACCATCCATAAATGAAGTAATCATACATGAAGCACTTGAAGTGTTATTCTATGGTTCTTTGCGATATTCTAATTATAGAACGTCCATTATTATTTGATTATATTTTATACCTACCATTATTATTATTATTTGGCAAAACTTAGGTACTCCAAAAGATGAGTACACTTGATACTCAATTTCATCTGGACCGTTCAATTTATCAAGATTGGTAAAAAATGATTCATTGGGAAATGCAACAAAAGTTAAAGGGAATCAATTTTCATCAATCTCGATGAATTAACGGTTCAGATGTGATTGAGTACCCAGTGTACCTATCTTTTGGAGTACCCAATTTTTTGCCTTATTATTTTAATATTTTAGAAAATAAATAATATTAATATTTATTGTAATAATAATAATAATAATAATAATAATAATAATAATAATAATAATAATAATAATAATAATAATAATAATAATAAGTTGCCTTCAGAAGCATCAAAATTCAAAACCTCCCCTGCTCTTAACTCATTTTGTGGTTGCAAAGATTCAAGGGTGAGAATAAGGCACACTTTTTGAGGAGATAAATTAACAGCGATTAATTGTTAATATTTCGAAGACAAAAAAGTAGAGTAAAGTAAAAGTGATGACTTATTAATATTTTGAAATATTGAGCCATTCTATTCTTAATTTATCAAACTCACTCTCAATCATCCTCGATAATTTTGTATGTCAATAATTTGAAGTTTAATTTTAAGTTGTAACAGTACATAACTCTGCTGTACGTGCGTGTTGCATATGTATGAATATTTTAAACGAATAGTGGATTAATTGGGTGCATGTGAAAGGTGCATGAAAGCATGATATTAAGACCAAGTCACCAAGCAACACAATCTTCAATTTATTCAAGCACAATGGTAGCACGTGTATTTAATTGAAGCTGGCTATAGTGACTCTGTGTTGCAGCAATTTAGGATACCAACAAGCACAGGGTTTAAAAGAGTTAGCTCTGTCAATGTATACGATACGGATCAGGTAGAGATATTTTGTGTTCATATTTTTACGAAATTTGTCTTACTCTTATTTCACATTTGTTCATTAAAATTTGGCTTTTTCATACTCTATTTTTACGTGTTACAATTATAGAATAATGAATAAATAACGGATAAAAAGAATAATATTTGTATAATGAATTTTTTTAATTTTATAAATAAACTATGAAAACTCAATTATTTAATATAAATATTTCTCTACATAAATATAAATATACAATTGATTTCAACTCAAATCATTTTATCAAAATCATCAAACTAAAATGCAAATTATCTCTTATTTAATTTTTCAACTAATATTTGTTTTTTTATAAATTACCCTATAGGATAACGGATACGAAATATCATTTACCTGTAAGGTTACCCGTTTGATTAACGAAAAATAAAACTTATCCATATCCATATCCATATCCATATCCGATTATCTAACAAAAAAATCTGTATTCATACACATCTTATCGTATACGGTATGAGTAGGATAAAATAATAAAAGAGTATCGTTGACAATGTTAAAAGGGTACATTGGGTACATTGGAACCCAATATAATAATTGATGAAAGTAAGATGAGTAAAGTTACGGTGCTCCAAGAAGCATGAAGGCATTTTGTACTTTTAACTCAACAATATTATTAGACAATTTTAAATATCGATTTATTGTGATCAATGTTTTTATATAAAAAATCTAGTATAGTATTAAACAAAAGTTTTTATTTTTGGAGCCTCTTAAGTACATGTTTTGATTTTTTTTAAATATTCTACTTTTATACATAAAGATTGATTATTTTATTATTATTTTGAAATTATGATAAATAAATTGTTGAGTATAATACATAAAAAAATTTAAAACAAGTACTTAGAAACTTCTAAAATTAGAATTTTTTTTTTGTTTCTATTAAATTATGATATAAATAAATTGTTGAGTATAATACATAAATATAAATTTAAATATATCTAAAAGAACTTCTGAATTAAGAGGTCTAAATGCCTTGGTGCTCTAGTTTTACTCTAAAAAATATATATTTAATTTTTTTAATATAACGAGTTAAGAGAAGCATCGTTGCATACTTGCATCGGCCCCGGCGCAGTGCATTAATTTGGAGCGGGATCTGGTTCTGGTTGTTTTGATTTGGATCGTTCAAAACTCATCTAACGGTCAAAACATCTGTTTCCTGAATCAAATCACAACCGTCCGTAACGATCAGACGGTCGGATCGAAACAAGCAGAAAAAAAAACACGATTTTTACGAGCACCAGATTCGGACTCCATTAATTTATACATGTAATGTAGCCCATTAGGATTAGGTTGGTAGATGGGGTAGCAGTTAGTGTACCAAGGGAAAGAAAAGAGTAGTGTAGAGAAAGAGAGAGAAAGAAAGAAAAAAGAAATAGAGAGAGGAGCTTCAAAAAAAAAAATAGAGAGAGAGAGGAGAGGAGAGGAGACTAGTATGATGGTAAAAAAAAAAAAAAAGAGGAAACTAGTATGATATGAGGCTACTATGGAACTTAGCTTGGGTTGGCTAGGTCAAGCCTCTCTGTCTATCAATTTGTACTGTTTAAGGTTGTCAAGTCTTGTCATGGAATCATGGCATGCAAGAGAGATGGCAGTGGGATGGCATGTAGGCCCCACCATCTCCTCAAGAAAAACATTGAAATATGGAAAGTGAGAATTTAATTAATGGTGAAGAGCTCCATGAATCCATGATACCTTCTGGCTTCTGCCTTGCCAATTTGCCATGGTCCACAAAGACGGCAACTCCTCACGAATTCATGGTCAGTAGCAACGGACTTTCTTGTAATTTTACCACTGCTACAGCGTCGAGTGCTGTCGGTACAATGTTTTTACTACATTACCAACGAATTTACAGCGTAACAATGTTGTCCACTGATCATTTCGTGATCCCACATTATTTCGGGAGATACAGATTCCCTCCTCACCTCTCTTTTTCCTTGCTACTCGCTAAAAATTTATCCACAAGATTTATTTATGTAACTTTTTTTTTAATTTCATGTCGATTTTTATTATGTACAGTGCACAGCTCACAATATTAGGTGCATTTCATTATTCTGGCAAAAACCTTAGAACAGTACGTACTTCAAAAGACTTTGACAAAATTATGAAAATATTGAAGATTTTTGTTATTGCGTTATTAATTCATCATCACATCATTCACATGTGGATATTTTTGAATTAAATATGTAATTAGTGATTTTGTTAGCAGGGGAAAAAGATAAAATATTACTAAAAAACAATTAATAAAATCGTTGCGCTTCTCTTGAAATAGAATGGGGGACTCACCTACACATCGCACAAACAACTAGCTTGACAATATTAATTGTTGAAGACTATTGAAAAAGTGTACTTTGTGGTTTAGAAATTTGTATCATCATGCAAAGTTAAATTAAAAATAAAATCAATTTTTTTTGAACTATTTAGATAAGTAAGAAAACTTGCTCCATTATTGAAGTAAAATCTTATGAAGATACGAAATTAATGTAGTCATTATTGTTCATTTCCAAACATCAATTTGTGCGCGTGCTTAATTAGTTTTCAAACATTCATTGTTGCACGCATACAAGTATATATGAAGTTTCAAATATCTTTATTTCCGTGTGTTTTTAAATTCACCTCATTTATCAAGAAATAATTAATGATTTAGATTTAACATTAGTATTAAATTTAGCATTGTTCAAAATTCCACACTAAAAAAAATCTAATTAATCACACTTTGCAGTTATAATGGTTAATGAAATGATGTTCGTTGCTCTCCATGCTGGCAAAAAGAATTGGAATACAGTTTTGTTTGGAACTTGAGAGGAAAATGTGAGATAACCCAATCTTAGTTAAGAAATTGCTCTACATGCTGTTATAATGGTTAGTTCTATCTATGTAAAATAGAGAGTTAGAACTTGGTTGATCTGTTGAGATATTTGAACATGTTTTAATTTAATCTCACATTGAGCTCGCAATTAGTTCATAATTTGTTCATAATTTGTTCACAATTAGTTCAGTTCAGTTTTAACAATTGAACTTGGACTAAACTTTAACCAAGAGTCCAAGACCAAGAAAAAATACATTCCATAAATGTTCAATAGTGTTCAGTCTATTTTGGCCAAAAACCCCCTATTTATTAGCAGCCCTAAGATCCACACTAACTGGAATCCAAATCAGCTGCAGCGCTACACGTCCAACGCAGCTGATCTGGATCTTTAAATCGCTTTGAGATTCTTGCAAACTAAACTTTAAAAATACAGATTCCTGAATCAAATCTGAACCGTTTTTTCTTACAACACAGTAAATTATGAACGGATCTATATTGTTCTGTAGCAGATTTGGATCCCACTAACCGAGGTCAAAATATGGATGCAAATTATCTCATCTACAGACTACAGATAATTACTACCACTTTTTTAAGATAATAATATATAACTGGAAACCGTTGGACTTGGGGGATGAGGAGAAATCAAAAGTTTACTGACACAAAAAGGATTATATATGTTATTTTAAAGTGGTTTGATGTGTCATTTCAAGAAAGACAGTTGTTATGACAGAAAGGTCGATGATGGGGAATCAATATTTTCATGGGGATGAAATTCTAGATCCCTACCGTATTCATATTCCATAAGTTACTTAGTCTTATTTATTTTATTTTTTTTATTTATTATACGTAAGCTTATAAAGAAATTAAAAAATAAATTTGAAAATTTTCTAAAATTACTTCTGTCGGGACTTAAATCTCAGATCTCCTTCATAGAGGTCTTGTGTCTTACCACTATATTAGATAGAACTTGACTATTTAGTCTTATATAGTCCTGTACTCCTGTAATTTTACCCAAAAATATAATAATAAATTAGTCTTATCATTTCCAGTTTCCGATTCGAATTTCCAATTAAAAATTTGTTCTCGATTCATAATTAAATTAGAAATTTAATTTAGCACGTTCCTTCCAAGATGAGGAAGTGGTAGTGATGTAAATTGGTGTTTTTGTTTCAAACACGACTTGACATGATACGGTACGGCACGACATGATTAATATTTTATTATTTTTATCGTGTCGTGCCAACAATTGAAAGAGATCGGAATAGAACGGTTAAAATACGGCACGTTTAGGCACGTCGTGCCTAAACATGTCGTGTCTTTGTTGGCTCAAATAATGTTTTGTATTTGTTGATTTGCAAAACGATCTTGATTTTTACAAAGCTTTGTCTTTTGAGAAATTTTTGTAGGAAATCTTCAACAGAAGTTTTGAGCCTTCAAACAATCTCTGATGGGCCTAAAAGTGATTCAGTACGGGCAAGCCCGGTATCGACCGTAGATTTCGTCGTGAGCTTTCCAACGCCACGAAAAACGAGATCAAGATCAAAATGAAGACATGCTTAGGTTATTTAGATTTTAGTTTATTTAAATTTGAGAGTAAAAAGAGCAAGTAAATTCAAACCAAACAGTATATAGCGTTATAACGCTAACTTGGCGTTATAACGCTACCTGACCAAAACAGTGTTACCAGGCAAAACCAGACATCAATAAAAGATAGCGTTATGATGCTATATCTAGCGTGATAACGCCAGAAAGCTAAAATATTCAAAATAATTTTTAAAATAGAAATTGAATCAATAAAATTTCAAAACATCAAGAATATGTCTTAAATATAACTCAAGTTTAGGAATATAAACTTTATTTGATCAAAAACATCATTTGAATTAGTACCAAAATTATTCACACAAATTTCCAGAGAGTTGGCGTTATAACGCCAAACTTGGCGTTATAACGTCAATTCAAGTGCCAAAAATTGGCTAAGTACTAAAACTTTCTGAAGGAATTTGGTACAGCATTGTAACGCCAGACAAATCCCAACGGTCAAATTTCTTGTCCTGGCAATAGATAGCGTTATAACGCTATGTTTGTACATAGCTTAGCGTTATAACGCTACCGGGAACTTGGTTCCAACAGTCAAATTTTTTGTCCATATTCAAGATAGCGTTATAACACTATATTTTCTATAGAAGATAGCGTTATAACGCTATTTGGCGCAGAGCTGCTTTTGGCGAGCATTGAGCCCTATATAAATCTTTCTCTCTCAATAATTGTGGTAGCTGAATCCATTAACTCAAATCCTTCTGTTCACCATTGTTGAGCTTAGTTCCAAATAGCCAAATCCTTGCTCTAGTTCCAAGTTTAATTAGCTAAATCTAATCTAGGAATTATAGAGAGTTTAGTTGTTTGATTGATTATCTTTGATTCTCTTCCATTTAGAAATTGTCAACTTGTGAGCGTGTGTGTGTTGCCTTGAGCTCCACCGGAGTGTGTAAGTGAGTTCAAGGAAGTCGGCTTGATTCTCCAACGGTGTGTGTAAGCGAGATAGAGTTCGGCGTCGGGTTAGGGTTGACGGCTCCACCTGTGTGTGTACGAGAGCCCCAATTTCGAAGTTGTAGCGCTAAGCAAGCGTTAATTGTTTAGTGTAGCGGATCGGGCTTGTTACCGCAAGAAGCGGGGGCGCCGGGGACCCGAAGAGTAGGCGTGCCCGTTTGTGCAAGCCGAACTCCGTCAACACGCGAGTGAGCATTTCTTTCTCTTTTCTCTATTTACATTTATCTTAATTCAATTAGTTTAAATTGCTTGATTTGTTTGTGAATTGATTGAGTTTTGCCTGAATTGCTTATTTAGGGAATTAATTGATTGTTGAATTGCATAAATTGAATTGTTTGCCATAGTTTGTGAAATTTGCAATTAGGTCCCTAGTTGGTTGAACCGAGCAAAATTACTTAAGCACCTAGGCCCCTAGGTTCTACAGTCTTAACCGTGTCGTGTCTAATCGTGACATGCTTGTTCATGCCGTGTTGCTTCAATACGGCATGCCTTATTCGTGTTAATCTATAAAAAATAATAAAAAAGCTAGAAATCGAAAAAATTACAAGAACATAAAAATCTGAAAAAATGTCTTTAAATTTCAAAAAAATTGAACTTTCGTGCCTATCTATGCCTACTCGTTCCTACCCATGTCTAGACGTGTTCTCAGTTAGAATTAATTCATTAACTCATCTCTTGTTTAACAATTTGCAAAACACATAAAGTACTAATCTTGCACAATTAAGTTTTGATGAGATACAGGTTAAAACAGGTATATACAATCCAATATCAAACATGCTCATACATGCCCTAGACAAGTCAAGACATGATCTAAGCATCAAGGAAAGGCTTCAAGGCACAAGACTGAGCCATGCGTTACCGTAACGCTTGCTCAGGTGTTATAACGAGTCTGCCACTCGTTATAACGGGTCATCAAGACATCACAACGCCTTAGGATGAGAGAGAAGGCCAAACTACTGGAAAAGTCTGAGGCAAGCGTTACTGTAAAGCTCCAGCAAGGCGTCACAACGCCTGGCCATCCGTTATAACGCCTTCCCCATGCGTTATAACGAGTTAGTAGTTTTGTGGCCCAGTTGTCAACTGCAGAAGGGGAAGAAGGGAAAAGGTCCAAGGCGTTATAATGCCTTCTCCATGCGTTATGGACCCTGCGGTAACGCCATAGGCTATTCTTCACAGATTAAGACTCTAAGAAGTGCTCAGCCTATATAAAGATGTCAGATTCAACCCAGAAGATTATCCAAACATTCAGAAAAGCTTTCCATCATCAATTGAGCACAACAGAGAGCATTTAGGCTAGCTACATATTGTCTAATTGTCTATCCTAGATCAACTTGCTATTATTTAGCTTTTTGGTGCATCATCTTTGTGTTGTCAAGTGGTGCATTCATGTTCTTAATTGTTTAGTCAATTGGACCTTTTGTTACGGTATAGAGTGATTTTGCCACTTGCATCGAGTTAGGAGAAGAAGATTAATAATCTTGTGTTGGAAGAAACTAAAGGTCGTCTCCGCCTCTTTGTAAAAATATTTGGTAATAGTGTAACGATCCGGAAGACGTTTTATTCCGGGAGACCCGTGGACGTAGGCCTAAGTTTCTTTGATAGGCCGAACCACGTTACATACCGTGTCACTTTGTGCTTGATTGCTCTCTCTTTAAGATTTTTTATCTCTATTTTGTGATTTGCTCTTAGACTTGTTTGCTAAATTGAATTGGCTAAGTGATTAAGGTCTTGAAAATCTGAATTGAATTGTGAACGCTTCCTCACTAATACTTTACCTTTGAATTGCGCCTTCTTTAGTGAAATCACACTTAAGCCCCAATTCTAACATTCCCGTGTCGTTCCGTGCCGTGTTTTCGTGTTGTGTCGTGCCATGCCTCTCCTCGTAAACGTTCAGTGCCATGCCGTATTGTGTCGTGCCCTACAGTATGAAACCTAAGCACGACATGTCCCGTGATGTATTCTTATTGTGTCGTGTCGTTTCGTGCCGTTTTTAGACATGTAGATACGATTTTGAGAACTCTAAGTAGTGGTTTGAAGTTAACCTAGCGGGTCCAATCAGTCAGAAAAATCCGAGGCTGCGACCTGAACCGACCTCAAACTCATTCGGATCTGCCGTAAAAATGGAGTGTCCTAAACGGATGGCGGACAAAATTTAAAAAAAACTTAGTTAAGCCCGGCCACGAATAGCTGCGACCCGGACCGGTCTGATCCGGCCAAAATCCTCTTAATCCTTTTTAATCAGCTCTAACCCGCTCTTAACTCCTCCAAACCTCTGATCCGCCCTTAACCCTCTCTAACCCGCCTATAAATCTGTCTATAACTTGCATACAATTCGCAATAACTCGTCTTTGACTAGAATAAAACCTCCTTTAAATCGGAAAATTAAAAAAGTGCAAAACTTTTTGAAAATTTTGAAAAAAATTGAAAAAATAAAGTCAGCCTACCCACCTAATCCGACCGGGCAGGATCGTCGGTAATTCGTAACTGACACGCGGTCCACCAACCAATGAGCCATAGATGGCTTGCAGCCGGTCTAAAAAAGTTTGACCCGTTCAAAAATCCAACCCGTCAAATATGTTGAACGTCCAACGCATCGTTTGGGACGGATTTGGACCGATCTGATCCATCGTCAAAACACTAAGATGAGGCGAGCACACATTAAATTATACAACGGGGTAATATTCTGGGAGATTCTCAAAATTTTGGTTGTGACAAATTGATTTTCGAATTTCTAATAGTAAATACACTTCTATACTTTGTGATCAATCACAATGACGCCTTAACTAATTTATCATTGTGTGCTTTATTTTATTTATTAAAATAACATTAATACCTTTGCATGTTTGTAGTATTATACTTAAAAGAAGTACGTTTATATATTTTAATTCGCAAAACAATACTAATCCTAAATAACATAGGACTTTAAAATAGATATATTTAATGCACATTATGTTTGTCATCTCTATTTATTATTTCACGATTCATTTTATATCATGTTGTTGTCCGGGTGCGGATATCGTATTCGATACAATATAAGTGCGGCGATATGACGATTTAAAAAAACTTAGATACATGTGTGACTATATATATTAAACTCTAATTAAAAAGTTAATTTAATATATTGGAATTTAAAATTATACATAAATAAATTGATATATAACTAAAACTATTTTTATATACAAGAAAGGAGATGACACACTCGTAAGGTGCCTTGATAGAAAGTGACTTGTCTTGGATTCGAATCCCCATCATACTTCATTTTCACTCATTTTTTCAACAATAGAACAAAAATTATGAGCGATTGTCATGTGAAGTATCAAAACGTATTGAGACGTATTGAAGATCAAATATGTCGGTAAAAGTGAATATAATAATCAGATACGCCAATCTCGGATACGCTATGTCTAGGATACGCCACGTGGCGTATCTGATATGCACGTTGAGGAGTATCTAAGTTTTCGAGTATTAGAGAAGTATTCAATACGGATGCGATAACGTATTTGAAGTACTTGTAGAGTAGTTTTATATTAATTGAAATATATAGTTTGTAAATCATTAATGATAAAACAAGTATATTGTTTTATAAAAGTTAAAATATCAGGAACTCATAAATTATACTATTTGAACATTATTAATTTAAAAATTGTTTAGTCAAAACTAAATTTCTCAAAAGAATAATGATATATTTTGTAACGAACATCTAATTATATGCTAAATAAACAACTCATACAAAAACATGGAGAGAAACAGCAAATATTAGGTGAATTATTAATTAGTTAACTATCTACTTTATTAAATAATGAAATTTTGCAAGCTAAAAATTCATAAGCATACTTTTGTTAAGTAACATACAATTAACATGCAAGAGTATTCGTGTTATTTTATAAATAAAATAAAATATTAAATTGTAAATAAGCTGATAGGGGTCATCGTTCAATTCATTGATCACAAAGTTAAAGGGGGGTCATCGTTAACTAGCTTTTACAAATATGTTATCATATTTTTAAGCTCATAAATTGATCATGCTTCAAATTTTATATATTTTAAGTGTTATTTTACTATTCCATCAAAATCCGTTAATTTTGGACGACCACAAATTTGTATTTGTAATTTAATAGTATTTGATGAAATATTAAAATTATACCTGAATCATATAAAACACCAATAAATTGAAAAGTTGCCTAATATCTCTATAAATTTGCTTTTATATTTTTTGGATTTATTTTAAAAAACTATTATCATAATGACCACATCTTATTTGAAATTACATTTTTAAGCTGCTCTTCAGTAACCATCTATCAGAATCATTTATTCCTTATAATTAGTCTTCAATTTTTATGTATAAGATTCATTTATATTCTACTTATATGCTACTAATATTGCAATTATTAAATAAAACATTATAATTTTTATGCACTTGCTCTTAATAAAAGCCTTCCATAAGAGAAAAAAATTATATTTGAAACATTCATCTTAGATTTGACAAAATTAGACCCAACTAAAACTAATTTATTGGATAAATCTGAAATTCAATTTAATTGGTTCAAGCTACAACACTAGTTAAATCAATTCTCATTTATTGATTTATGAAATTGTTATACATTGAATTAATATTAATACTAGGGGCTGTTCTACGCATTCTACATATACTTTTCTATGAAATTTTACCAATTAAATTATTGATTATCTGTCCATAACATCTCCTCACGTACTACATATCCAAATCTGCTAAAGCTCAGCACAGCACAGACTGAACGTTCATAATTTACTGTACTGTAAGCAAAAAACGGTTCAAATTTAATTCAGAAGGTATATATTTTTAAAGTTTAATTTACACGAATCTTAAAATAATTTAAAAATCTAGATCTTGACGTGTAACCCTGCAGCTGATTTGAATTCGAACTTAATATATTACTCAGATACTGATATAGAACATACTCAGATAGAATAATCTTATTGGACCACGTTGGCTCTTAAATACTCTGTTGGTATAAACTATAAAGGGCCTACAATTACCTCTCTAGCAACTATTTTTATTAATAGAAACCTTACAAAAAATTTCTAAAATAAAAGGAAAAACTATGAGTTTTTAGATGAAATAGAATGAAATATATTGGAAGTATCAAAATAACAATATTCGTGATATCAGTTGTTAATATATATACACCAACATTTTTTTGTTTAGATTATTTTGAAAATTAAATACCGATATTAGGAATTTCGTTCGTTCAGTTTTAAAATTTATTTGTGGCACAAAAATAGACAAACTAAATTTTTTCATAGAAAATACTGAAAACTAAAATCAAATACTCTTTCTTTTATTTTACAAAATATTTAGAACTTCTTTATTAATAGAAAAATGCCAGAAAAGCCACTCCATCATCGTATACAAATACTAGTTCTTTTTTTCTCTCTTCTCTATCTACAAAAGGATATATATATATATATATATATATATAGAGAGAGAGGGGGGGCTAGGATGCTCCATGGAGCACCAAATCGCTCGTGCTCCACCTTCGTTATATTCAATTTGAAAATTCCAACGACCGATCCGAACCGTTGAACATGATCTACATATTGAAATCTACATGGTGATTGAATTTTACATTTTTTTGTTATTTTTTTAAAGAGGTAGAAAAGTTGCTAATCAAACGGTTTCTGAACTAACAAAAATTGCAATTTTTCTACCTCTAAAAAATAGCAAAAAAATTCAAAAAAAAATGTAAAATTCAACCTCCAAGTAGATTTCAATATGTATATCATGTTCAACGGTTCGGATCGGTCGTTGGAATTTTTAAATTGGAGATACAGTGTGAAGCATTAGGGGTTTGGTGCTCCATGGAGCACCCTAGCCTATCTCTCTCTCTCTCTCTCTCTCTCTATATATATATATATATATATATATATGAGTTAGGCTATGATACTTACGTAAGCACCAAGCTTTGTCATGCTTACGATCATATCTCGAATATCAAAATGAAAATGGCTGATCCGAACCATTGAAAATATTGTCCATACTAAAATCTACCTGGAAACCGATTTTTTTAATTTTTTTTTACTATTTTATCGGTAGGTAGAAATTGGTTAAATTTGATGTTTGTATATCGTCAGATTACTCAATGTTTTATCCATCCGATAAAATATTAAAAAAATTGCAAAAAAATAAAAAATTTGGTTTCCAAGTAGATTTTAGTATGGAAAACATTTTCAACGGTTCAGATCGTCCATTGCATTTTGATACTTGAGATATGATCGTAAGTATGATAGAGCTTAGTGCTTACGTAAGTACCATAGCATGACTCGTATATATATTCAAATTGTTAGATTTCAACTCCGAATCTAGATTCCGAGTTATTTTTTCATTACTTCCAGTGACTTTCATCTGCTGTCCACTCCAAATTTTCTGACACAAATTTTTTGTTTTTGTTGTTGTCGTAGAGACAATATCAGAACTAATTATTTCAAAGAGAGTTAAGAAATGTGACATTTTGTAATTATCAAATATAGATTTTTAATGTCTGAACAAGTACATTTTGATCTCTTCTTTTTCCGATATTTTCCTGCAATTGTTTGTCAACTTTCTAACTCATATTTCTCACATATAATATTACTTTCTTTTTATGTCGCATGAGTGCAGGTGCCGGTGTGGCGATATATTTATTTAAAAAATCTTGAATACAAGTAAAGCACATAATAAACTTAAAATACAAATAAATAATATTATAAAAAGTTTTAAAAAATGCATCACAAATTTAATACATATATATGTCAAATTCTATATAAGCACAGATGAGATTTGATGTAGTTGTCCTTTAACTTAATGGAAAACAAAAGATCATGGGTTCAATTTCCACCCAAAAATAAAATTTAGGTGAGTTCTAAGAAATTATAAGCACTCAAGTTGCACCCAGTCATATCAAAGACCGAATTAGCCGATGAAACCAATTAAAATAATAGAGCGCGACTTGTGATGCACCAATGCCGCATCAGAGTCGAACCCACACCTGATACACGTTCGAGTGTATATCTGAAGAACCGAAATAACATAGTTTTCTTTCAATAAAACTAACATTTTCCTTTTGAATTTCACTTTGGGTCCGTTTGACACTCCATAGAATATGAATAAAGCACTATTATATTCTATTATTTTGGCAAACAAGTTTTTCTGGGCTTGGAATAGTGTTTGGAAGAGCTAATCTGTTATTCCAAGTCATAGGTGGAATACCGATTATTCCAATTCTGGAATAGTGATTACTTTTTTATTATATTGTATTATATTATATAATTATAATATTTTATTACATTAAAGCATCACTATTGTTATTTTTATTTTGTTATTTAGAAAATAACTCATATTATTATTATATTATTATTATATTATATTGTGTTACTATTAATTTGTAATGATTAAAATTATTATAACTTTGAACATTATATTATATTTGAAAGTTTTGATGCTTCGAAAGCAAGAAATAAAACAAAAATTTTATTCATCTCAAAACAAATGATCTAGCTATTACAAGTTTAAAGACAATATTTATTTGTCTAAATAATTAGGGAATAATATTATACCTTATGATTTGATCTCCAAACCAAATCGAGTAGGATTGTCTAGCTTAACAACTTCTTATTCCCTGCACCTTATTCCGATGGTTGTGCTTAGCTCGTCAACCGTCGAGCCTCCTTAGGTATCCACTGAAAGATTAAAAAAACACTTGTATCTTTAAGGCTATTAAGAGAACAACAAGTGGAGCCTTAATTCTAGTTTCAAAACCTTCTTCACAATTTCAGAAATCTTAATGGAGTTTTTGTCTCAACACATGAGAGAGAAAATTAGGAGAGAGGGAGAGACAAATTTCAGCCAAAAAATTAAAGCTGAATTTCAGACCTTTTAGAATTAAATCTGTCATAACTTTTTATAGGTAATTCCAAACGACTCGAAACTTGAACCGCTAGATTCTAGACTCAAATGGCTTCAATTTTCATAAGTTATACGTTCAAAATGGTTGATGTTTTCTCTTTCAAAATCCTGTTTAAAGTTACCTCAAAAAATTCGAAATATCTCTCCTCTTTAATGGAAATTGATTAGGTTTAATGATATACTTAAATATTCCTTTAATTATATCATCATTAATTAATTCTCCCCAGTTTAAATTTTATGGCATATATTTGAGCTTTGGGCTTAAGCACATTAATCATATTAATATTTAATTAAGTCCACAATTCCATATATTAAAAGGCCAACATATAAATTAATATCCAATGTTAATTTATATGCATCTCTCATATGTTAAAAACCATTTAAAATATGTCACACATATTTTAAATATTACTAGAATTATTTTACAACATTTTTTTAATCTTTTATATGGTGTGACCCTATGGGATCCCATCATTATGGCAATGAAACTAAACATTTTAATTTCATAAATCAATGCTACAACTAGCCATGGTATATTGATTACCCAAATGATGTAGATGAAAAAACACAATGCAAAATCATGATCCTGTAATATTAAAATATTATTGTGTCAATTCCTTGTCTCATGATATCAAAATAATTGCAAGGTAGGAATGTGTCATCCTTGCTAATAATTCTTTCTTGATTTTCTAAAGTTTAATTATGATATGATTAACATATAATCATAATGCATGCACATGATACAAACTTTATCAAGGGGCCCAGAGATATCATCATCTATATCATATATAGAGGACAATGGTATCTTGATGCGTATAGTTCCTCCGTACAAGTTATACACATTGCAGTAACTGTCTATATAACTCATAGTTAAAGTGAGCGTTGGACAGTACCAACGATGTATATTTCTCATGTACGAAATATAAACATCTCAATCCTAGAATTCAAGAAACGAATAAGATATCAATGACACGTAACACAACCAATGTGATATTTCATTTTGTCTATCTAGTGCTATACATCTCGATGTATATACCTATGTGATTAGCATTGACAATTCTTTGTCATATGATTTGTAAAATATGATCATCATCTAATCCGGCATACTGATTTTATATTGGTAATTAGTGTTCCTTGCTAATTACCAAGATAAAAAACTTTTAAGAGTAATTATATTTATTTCATTGGTGGAATTCTACAATCCAGGTCATCAACCCAGATAATCCACAAAATATAATAACTCAAGGAACAAAAATGATATAATCATTCACTAATAAATAAATAATTAAACATATGATTTGGATCTAGGACACCAACACTAACAATATTGTCATTACTATTATTTGTTTACTATTTAAAAAATGAAGCATATAATAGTATTAATAATAATAATAATAATTAACATAATAATTATTATTATCTTATATTATTTACTTAAAATTGATTATTATAACATTGAATATTATATTATACAGTCATTACTATTATTTTTTATTTTACTGTTTCAAAAATGGTGTATATTATTATTATTGTTGTTGTTGTTGTTGTTGTTATTATTGTTGTTGTTGTTACTATTGTTATTATTTTATTATATTATTTACTTTAAAATTATTATGATATGATAATGATAAATGGTAGTAATTATTATTCTCATCTTTTTATTAGTAATATTATTATTTTATTATCATCATTGCTATTATCATATTATCAATATTATATTATACCATTACTGTTAGTATTTATATTTTATTATATTATGTGTTTTACTGTTGTTATTATTATTATTATTGTTTTTGTATAATTATTTTTATTTTATTATATAATTTAATTTATAATTATTGTTATTATTATATTTTAATTGTTATTGTTATATTATTATTATATTACCATAATTTTTATTATTATAATTATAAATAATTGTCAAACTATTCTAACTAGCAATTGCCAAATGACGTTTTCGCTCTTCCTAATAGTTAAGAATATCACTCTTCTAAAATCACACTTTTTACTTTTACTATTCTAAACTTCGCTCTATTGTCGCTATAGAATTGATAATGAGTTTCATTTATTAGTACAGACACGTCTGTTATGGATTTTAGAATAGTTGATATGTATTGTTTAGACAAGTAAAAAGTTATTTCCTAAAACCTCAATAAAGATATTTTAATAAGTTTAAAATGTCACATTTTCAGAAATATGGCCCATTCTAATCTTTCAGAATGGGCCATATTTCCTAAAACCTTATTGCTTAAATGTTACATAATATTGAAATCTAACACTAGAGAACAATCTAGTTAATTGGCAATTCCTTACCAACTCTTATTGATTAATTATGGACCTTATCTATTTGATTTAGAGTAGTTGATCTTAATGAGTTTATTTTAGTGTAGTTGTAGAACTTAAGAAGTGACAATTGCACTAATCTGAATATGTGTATGTCCATAGAGATGTGAGTATTGACTATTGGCACAACTGTGCATTCATTATTCTAAAACAAACACACTTTGCTTACAACATAACAAGTACTGGATAGTAAACCCTAAAAAAATTAGTTGTTATTATTTGTGATATGTTTGCAAACTCTTAACGTTTTTTTTAATTTAGTTTTCTACAAAAAGCATTGACCCAAATCAAACAAAACTTTAGTTTACTTTTTGGTAACTTGAATCAAGTTGTTGCATCTGAAAAACATACGTCTGTGCTTCGATCACTAAATACTCAACGGTGGTTGTATTCTTGCAATTATAAAATCCAAGGAATTAGGGTTTATAAATATTTCTTGCATATGTAAAAATCCCGTCAATAATCTAGGCTTTACTAATTAGGATAAAATCAAAATAATCGTACTTGAAAATTCTAAAAAATTTGGCAGAAACACCATATCTTTGCGGATCACAAAAATTTCGTGTCAATTCAATTGTTTTTGCCCAATTTTGCACAGTACTTTGCGAGTCACAATAAAATCCTCGTGGGCTGCAAAAAAAATTCTGTCAGTTCAATTTTCTCTATGCAATTTTTCACATCTGTATGCAGGCCGAAATAAAATTCTTGCGGGTCGCAAGAATCACCTATCAATTAAATTTAAAAATTTACGGGCCGTAAAATATTCTTGCGAGTCACAAAAATCACTTGTCAATTCAAATAATGAAGGCTTGCGGGTCGCAAGCATTTCTTTGCAGACCACAAACAGTACAAAAAAATATTCTTGTGGGTCGCAAAAATCACTTGTCAGTTAAAATTTTGACTTTTTTGCAAATTTAATTATTTAGAAATAGTAATAGACTAAGATCTTGAGTAATGTCCTTTACGAAATCGCATAAAATGGGAGAAATTTTAAAAACTCAAGATTCTAATAAAAATGCCCAAAATAATTAAAACAAATATAAATATTGAATAAATTCTTTTGCAACAACTAAAATTCGATACAATCACAGAAAATTTTTAACTTTAAAACATAGATTATTATTTTATCCTAAATCTCACATAGAGTTGGCTCTCATATCACTTGTTGGTGCAATTTCAATTAGGTAAAGTCAAAATTCTAATTAAACATTTATAATTATCTTCGTGTAATACTTAAGACATTAAAATAAATTGCGAAAGCGACATACTTTCCATTTTCTTAAATTATTTTTAGATGGAAGAAGTATGCACATTGTTGCAATCCTTTCCTTGTTTCTATAGTTGTTCGTTGACGGGTCCTTCCAAGGAAACACATATGCTATATTATTTTCTCGTAAACTCGGGAATGAAGTTTGGGTGCTTGTCTTTAATGGAGTGAGCAAGAGAGAGAGCTAATGCACAACACATGCACACCTAACATACTCGTATTTCTTGGAGATCCAACGCTTAAATACTAGTGCTAATGTTTCTTGGAGAGATTCAGTAATTAATAACAAATATTTCAAAGAATGTTTGATGTCAATATTCTCGCCAAAGACTTTCTAAAGTATGTGTACAACTGCTCAAAATGTGTACACAAAATATGATATAATTTTCACAGCAAGACATGAAAAAATCAGCCAAACGAGGCAACAATTCTACCTTTCAAAATGGATCCTAGCGGCATGCAATGATATGTTATTTGGCCCGTTTTGTTTGGTTTCTTGATCCAAAATTAATTGAATTAGCCCAAATAATATTTCTGACATTTACCTTAACACTAGCATTAGTTCAATTAATTGTAGTTGATACATCAAAAATTATAATTAATTTACTTTAATTCTATATTTATTGGTTTACAAAACTTTAGCGAAATATCTATTATACCATTCCTTAAATCACATTTATATGGCATATCTTTACTCAATGTAATATTAGCAGCGATACTTGATATATTAATCATATAACACGTAGTTCAAACTTTAATTATTGGATTTGACATCTCAATTCAAAAATCTCCCACATGACCAATTGTGATATTGTTGATTATATATATTCATTTTCTTTATTGCATGCATAATTTTTCTTTCTTTCCAATCACATTTTTTAAACAATTCGGTCCACCAGCTATACAAACAAGGGACTAAGCGGTGTTTCACACATTCACTTCGTGGTTATTCCAACTTAAATCACAGTGTCAAATACAACTGGATGACATGAATCAAATTTGAACATATAGTTCAGAAATTACACGCAGGTGTGATTACTCGTGCCTATTTTCAACTGAGTCACTTTATTCTTTACTTTAATGAGGTCCAAATTTAAAGATAGAAAATAATGAGATTTAAAATATAATTTATATATTTCATAACTTGTTACAAATTACATATCATAGAACAAAAGTTAAAAATCAGACTTCCACATTTTTTCCAAACTATCCTATATAGGAACAACACCCATATGAGCGACATCCTCACGAAACTTCTTAGATGGTAGTCCTTTTGTAAGTGAATCTGTAATTATGAAGTCTGTACCTATATGTTCTATTTTTAACTCATTATTGTGCACTCTTTTTTTACAATGAGAAACTTGATGTCTATGTACTTGGACTTAGATGAGCTTTTGTTGTTGGTTGTATAGAGCACGACTTAATTGTTGTCACATAGTAGTGTTAGCGACTTCTCGATAGACGAGACTACTTTCAGCCTAAGTCATTTTGGGGATATTGTTTGAGACTTAATTTATCCCCTTTAGCTACAAGACTATCTCCTAGTTACAGTTTGTCATCCCATACTTACTTAAAACTTTATCACTATAGTTCGTCTAGAATTGTCCCTTAGTATTTCAATCTCTAGAATAAATGAAGCATCACCAAGATCTTTCATCTCAAAGTTACTATATAAAAAGTTCATAATTTGATGCAACATATTTTTATCTCGCTTGCAAGTAGTATGTTATCTACATATATACCAAAAAGGTTAATTTACTATCACAAAACCTGATGTATATGCATTCATCAACTAAGTTAGACTCGAAATTGACGATCTAACAATATTGTTAAATACCATCATTAAATTGCTTGCTTGAGTCCATAAATGGATTTTTGAGTCGGCAAACCATAGACTTCAGATCTCTAGTGACAAAGTTTTCTGGTTGCTTCATATAGATCGTTTCATGTATGTCATCATTGAGAAATCATGTTTTTACATCTATTTGATGGGGTTCTAAATCATAGTGCGCTACTAGTGTTAATATAATTCTTAAGGAATCCTTTGATGAAACCAGAGAGAAGATTTCCTTATAATCAACACCTTCTTTCTGTGTGAAATCTTTTACAACAAGACACGCTTTGTGTTAAATTTTCAATTATTTTAGAACATTAATAAGTTTATAAAATTTAATATTGACAATTCTTACATTGTAAATTTAAGGACTTATTTTCCTAATTTAAGTAAAGTAAATTAAAAATAAATTTCATTTTAACCTTTTTATTATGCATTATTGTAACTTTTTTATTAAAATAGTAATAAATTTTATTTTCATGCACAACTGAACTCAAGAAAAATGATTTCAACTTTTGTGTATTTTGGCTGTGAGATACGAAACAAATCGTAAGGTCTCGAGTACAGTTGTGCTCCTAAATGTACTTTTCAAGAAATGAAGATACTCATTACGAAGATGTAAAAAATATGATATAACGACAATTGGAAATATTTTAGAGTCAACATTTGCTTAATATTACCGCTCGGTATAACACTATTGTCCCCCTTACTTACCACTTTTATCTAATTCCCATACGTGACGATATAGAGTGGCAGATGTTATTTGAAATGACACAAACATAAATGAATTAGAAATTTGGTGAATTAGATATCAATATGATACCAAATGAGAATGATGATAATTTTACTAGCAACCTACAAGGAACTAGTAACACAGTTGATGAGCCTCAAGTCGTAATTAGAGATCGAATATCAGATTGTAATAGGATTATCCAAAGTTCTGATCTAATTACTTATAGTCTTGATATAGTCCCTAATAGCCTTGAGCTGATACCTCAAGCACTTTCGAAATACATTCCCCAAAGGAGCCTTCATATAGCCCACTAGCTTTGATTTTAATGAGTCCATATCTGATTTTCCTGAAGGTCATGAAGACGACGACGATAATATATTATCCAAGGAGGAAAAATGGGAAAAATGGAGAAGATTATGGATATACTTCTGATGAAGACGATCTAGATTATGTCCCAACGATCACTCAAATCGTCGACTAATCGTGCAAGGCAGAGCAAAGAAGCATCACCCGATTTAGGAGCTTAGTGATATTTCTGATTTCAATGAAATGTATATCGAAGCACAAATTTTCATCGTTTTGATTTTGATCGATTAGTGCCACTAAAAGTAAGGTGAGGTTCAAAGAATTTTAAGCACTAGCTATACAAAAACTTGTTAATTTGGCAAGATTGTTAACTCAGTATGTATTCTATATTTCTAAAATTGCAATCACAAGTGTCATGTAGAATTTAACAGGTTATTTTACAAATGGAGATAGAGATGCTCTAAACATTATGTTTCAAAAGTTTATTTTGCATTGAGGAGATGCTTAAATATTAATTTCAACCATCTTATTTTTATTATAGTTCATTACGATAATGATTGTATTTATTGAGTATATATAACCATGGATCAAGAGTACTTCTATGTAATTTGTTATTTAAGCTCTAATCAGATGAAAAATTTAAGAGTAAAGCTACGGTGCTCCTAGGAGCACCATGACCTTTGGTGCTCTTAACTCAAAGATATCATTAAACATATTTAAATTTCGATTTATCATGCTTAATATTTTCTTTATATCAATATCTAGTAGAAACATATTTTTTCTATTTTTAGAGCTTTTAAGTACTTGTTTTGAATTTTTGAAAGTTATTCCAAAATAATAATAAAATAATTAATGTTTATATATATAAAACTAGATCATTTTCAAAAAATCAAAACAATTACTTAAAAACCTTAATGTTCCTAGCATAATCATAGTTTTACTCCGAATTTATTAGGTCTTTCAAAATGTCCATGGAATGTGCAAATTGCGGCCCTCTTCAGTTAAATAAGAATAATAGTGGAAGAACAACACTAACAATTTTTTTTTTGGTATTACATATTGAATTTCTTTTTTATATATGTAAATTCTAATAGGTTATTCCCTACAACACATTTTTCTTTGCATAATCGTGTAATATCAACACTGTTTTAATGATTGAAACCAGCGCAAATTTCTCTTTTTTAAGGGAGATTTGATTTTTTGTCACTATGAAACTTCAAAATTGCCAAAATATCATTTTCGATCACCTTTTGGTATAGAGATCAGGTGTCGATAGTGACATTTTTTTTTATCTGAGTGACAGTTTGACAATTTTCAAGTTTTATACTGACATAAAATTAATTTTCCCTTTTTTAATTATGAGTCCTTGTCAATATGTAAATGCACGTTGATCTCTTTTGTAAATCTGCTTCTTTTTTTCTGTTTGGACAAAATTAGCCCACTAAACATACGATGGTTGCAAAAAAAAAAAAAAAAAAAATCAGAAAAAAGAGAAAAAAATAAAATAGATGAGAACATTGTTGAAATAGTTCTAAATTGATGCGCCAAAGTGGGAAACATGAGCATTAGCCAGAGATGGCAGCGGTGACACAGCGAGTCATATGCTACATCAGGAGTGGCATATCTAACAAACTCCCGTGGGTGTACTCTCTCTTGTCAATTCAATTCAAGCTTTTATGCAATTTAACCCTTGAAACTTGCTAATTGATCATTACCAAATAATGCACTTAATTTGATTTCTTCTATTATAACTATTGAGCTTTTCCAACTTGACCAATACAATTTGAGACATCTCACATCTGCTCATCTTTTTGCTGTTCTGCAGGGTTCAGTGCAGTGCAGTGCAGCGCACACACTCTGTAGACTCAGAAAAATTTGCACACAAGTTTTGGTAAAATTAGTGGTATACTGGTATGTCTTCATCTTCTATGCTGCATATACAGTGCAAAGCGACAGCTTTCTACTGTTGGATATTTGTTGTAATTGCTAACAATTGGTTGCAGTGAACTGAACCCTAATAAATGAATATTATTATAGCACTTTAAATGATCGTTTTTTGTTGCATTAAGAATTCTGGACAATAATGCAAAGAGGAGATGACTTGATAAAGAGTTATTTTGATAATCTTGAGTCTTGACAATAATTTTGAATTAGTTCGAAAAAATAAACATATATTCTATACATTTAAACTATGTCAAAATTAGGATGATCCATATCTAATGGCACTAGATCAGTTAGATTGTGTGAAACTTAAAATGCATATCATATATTAGTTTATGAACCTGTCTGTGATATTTTTGTTTATTTCTTAATTTATTTAAAAAATATATATTATCATGATTGCCAAAATAACTATATTATCAAAGTTATTCCTCTAACGTCGATACCAACACGGTAACTTAAGAGCATCGTTAAAAAATGCTGGATGTATAATATGATCAATTACAAGGTACTATTCTATTAAATGCGTAATTATAATTTGGAAGATATCTTTTTATCAACTACCCATTTATACAGTGTATTTCAACTGGGCCCATTTTTATTCAGACTGACATAATCTTGAACCAGACAGTTGCATGCATGCTATTTTCAGAACTCCTCGTGCAAAATACAAATCCTAATTAGTTAGATGTTATTTGAAACATAAAATACAGTTGAGTTCTGAAAAGAAATTACAAAGACATCCTTAAATATTAAGGAAATTACCTTTGCCTTTGCATTACTAAAGTTAAGGTCACATCTCACAACATCTGATCCGTTGCTTTTGTGGGCCTGGTGTGCTGAGGTCCATCCAATCCAACACTGGTCTTGACAACGACCAACTAAGCTTGAATGAAAAAGATAGGCTCATGCTGTCATGCACATTTAATGTGATGATTGATGAGATGTAAAAAAGAGAAACAAAAATAGTGGTCCAAATGCAAACTAGAGAAGGTGTCAAGCCCAAGGCCCTGAAAATGGTCCCAAATTGTGCAACTTGATGCCCATTCTTTGTCTGAAAAAAGTATAGGTCAAAGTAATCTAATTGGGCAAATTTTTTGTTGCCACTAAGAATAAAGAGAAATTATGCGGATTGCCTTAATTGGTATTTTTGTATTTTTCTCTGGTCTCTGAATTCTGTTTTTAACTGACCTGGTTGAAATAGTTCATTCAAATATTTGGTTTTAATTGTATAATTAACTCAATATTACCTACTAAGGTTTTGAATACAAACTCATAGATGGTTTATATCTATGGGAAGGTCAGTACTGTTGATCTGAGAATCTAGTCAGCTGGTAACCATAGATTGCACGAAGTACCCATTTATAATTATTGTCACTTTACTGTCTGAACTTGCAGAGGGTGGATGTAAATAATGAAAGCATGAGCCTTTCAACTAGAATACTTGGTCATAAATTAACACAGATACTTGCACAATCATCATACAATACTTTTCCATGGCTTATCCTGTGTTTGCAATCTTTTTTTCTGAGAAAGCTAGATATGATTGTGCCTTGAACCTCCGACCGGCTTCATCAACTTGAATATACCCCACCTTAATCTCTACAAAATTGTTGTGGGCTCCAACTTTAGTGGAACACATACATGCAATCAAACACATGCACTTCCGTTAACGGTTTTTCTCGAACCAACTTGTTTTTGACATAGTTTCAAGGAGGTATTCCCTGAGTCTAGGAAATGACAAACAGTATCGTTGGCCGATATGCGAACTTTCCTTTTTATTTCTAACATTAATTTTTGTTCTGTGCATTGCAAGTTTTCAACAGTTTTCAGAGGATGCTTGTATTTCAAAGGCCAATTTCTGTACTATTCAAAGACGGCGACCGTAAATAAATTAATGTTTTACTTTTGAAGTGACTTGTGAGGGAGATTGGAACAATGCACATGCTATAATACTGTCTGTTTTAGGCAACATTTCCACGAGAGTATTTGTTGATTACAGTTGAGACAGCATGCATTTGAATGTATTCTGATGGAAAACAACAATTGGTGCTGATAGCTAGCATCCAATATTCTTAATGAAGTTGATGTTGTATGAGAACATTGGTACTATATAAATAGCAAACAATTTGTAGCTCTATTTTTCTGTATACTCTTTTACAATATAAAGAAAAATGAATAAAAGAAGGAAAAGTAAGCCCTTCCCACTTGGCAAAAGTTCCATTTTTCATGTTCAAGAAAATATACATGGAGACAAAGGATATTAAATTGCAAAGGTTTCCAAATGAAGAAGGGATCTTTTTGAGTACTGGTGCGAGGACTCCCTTTGGATTGTCCATAGTATCTAGAATTATTAAACCAAGAATTCTCAAATTCATTCATAGGAGGGTCTGATGAAAAGTGGTTGTTATAATTAAATCAATTGCTTCCCCTCAAAAAATAATAATTAAATCAATTGAGACAATACCTTATTGGAAACTTAAAAGTTCAAATAGATAAAGTATTCATTTTAGTTATTATTCCCAATTTTTTCATTTTGAAAAAAATTGAAAATAAGTAAAGTTTTTAGCAGACGATTTTAAAATTACCAAATTGACAGAATATGTGAATATTTTAAGGAATACTATTTCTATACTGGTAAACTTGATATTATTGCTCCTCAGCTCCTGGACAATAATAGAAATTCTACAATGCTTATTAGTTTCTGATCATTACAGAGGGGCATTCGACAAGGCTCAATTATGAAAGATTAGAATGGGCCATATTTCTGAAAATGTGACAGTAGCTTTTCTGATGAGTTCTGCAATTATGAAGCTGTGGAGTTTGAAACTTTGAAAAAGCCAGGAACTTGTTTGAGCCCCATCCAAACTAATCCATTTTAATTTATTCTTTTTTGCAAGACCAAAAACTTTTACAAACAAAATCTAAACTGGATTCACTAGATCACTTAGAGACATGCAAGACCGTGTGCCGAGCTGCTGCATTTTTAGTTTTCTTCTTTTTTCATGGTCTGATGGTCAAAGCCTCCTGTACATACATCATACATGAATGGTTTTGTTGTTTAATTTAGTTTGAATGATAGAGATTTGCAGTACCGTGTAGGTCTTAGAAGTAGCGAATTTGAATTGAGTTGGGTACGGGGTGACCCGTTAGGCAACGATTAAAATTTGACACCCTTAATTTTACATAATCAAGGTTACTAGTACATCAAGTGTAACTGCTTGGAGTGAAAACTTCTAAATGATACTTGTGTTAGCGCAATAAAAGGAAAGAAAATAAAATTTAAGACAATGGTAAGTTTGTAAGAATGTGGTTAAGTTCATTATAATTATTTATAAATATATTTATTCTTATTACTGCTATTATTATTTTTTGGGTGGGGGAGCTCATATATGGTGGTGCACTTTTATGTTGTGCCAATAAAGGTACTGAAATGGATATAATTGTGTGATTGCTGTCTAAAGGAATGTATGGACCTTGTCTTTTGACATCTAGAAAGATTGCAATGACTCAATTGCTTGGGATTCATGTGGCCATGGTACATCTTAGAAGAACTATGTTGTAATATTGAAATTGTGTTGCTTTCTCATGTGGCTGTGGTGTGTCTTTCTCAATTAGTCAGTTGCTTTATGCCTTTATCAATTTCCTGTGGCTATGGTATCTTTTTTCTAACAACTCCCAAGTGGATCAATTTAATTGGGCAGTTCTATTTGTGTTCAATTGATTTCTGAAATGTTATTATTGATGCACAAAAATAGTAAAATACTGGTACTTAGGTTTGTTATATTTTTCAAAAGAAAATAGTTTGTACATGTAATTTGTACCACTTGCACTGTATAGGATTCAGAATTGTTGAAATTGAAACTATTTTGTTGCTTATATTAAAAAATCATGGGATTTGAAGAAGGGTTCAGGTTGAAATCTTGAAATTGGGAACTTTAGCTCAATCATAATCAATTAACCATACAACAATAATTGCAAAAGCTGGACACCAAGAAAATTCTCACGAATTTAACTTACCTATTGCTGTAAAACACACACACACACTGACACACACACACACAAAACACACAGAGACAATGAAATAAAATGACAAGCAACAGCACAATCAATTAAAATTTACCGTACCTATATATCCTGGATCCAATCCAATTATGCATTTAACAGCAGGGAGAGGGGAGAGGAGAGAGGAGGTGAAAGGGTGAAAGCAACACGACAGGAGGAGAGGGAGCTACAGTGGGCCCCACAAGCTGCGCACCAACTTTTGTTTTTGTGATTGTGCAGGAGAAAGGGAGGCAGCCATCAGGGGTTCTGTTCAGATCCCTATCATTTGTACATTTCTTTGACCATTGGTCTCCCCTTACCCCTTGCCTCCCTTTTGGGCTCCTCACCTTGTAATTGTAAACACACCAAAAATTACATTACACCAATCAACTCACACCATGCATTTGGAGTTACTGCATTTGATGACCTGACCTGACTTGACTGACACCATTTTGTTTGTACTGCCCGAATTTTTATTGGGTTCATCCCTTCTTCTACAACTTTTATGGAGATTATTGGACCATCATACTTGTTTGACACAGCACACTAAATATGTAGTTTAAAATTTTAAATATCAGAATGCACGTACGGTTCAGATCTGGTATGACCACTACCAGATTGTAGATATCAACTGACCGAAGTACTGCCCGGATTTAGCAAGTGTGTGTTCTGAATTTCTGATCAAGTAGTTGTACTAGATTTAGGAATTATCAAATATATTAAGTGTGCGGCTTAATTTAAAAGATGTTGATAGTTGAACTGACTTATATTAATTGAAGAACTGAATTATGTGATGATGATAATTTAACTAATAATAATGGTAACAACAAAGCATCAACGACAACATTAAGATAAACAATAATGGGTATTGTACGGACATAATAGTGATGAATTGAGAAGCGCTATAATGATTCTTTCTTTTTTTATTTTTATTTTTTTTGTTTCAATGATATTTTGTTGATCTTCACAATGTGTTTCTTTTAATCTGTTGGGTTGCTTGTTATAAATATTTCTTGCATGAAAAACAATGTTTGAAGCAGAGAACAGCTAATTGTTAACCTCTGACAGACAAACAAGTTTACAAAAAATTTCACATTATTTAGCTTTCTCTTGTTTCGTAGCACATGTATCAATAATTAGACTGCCAGCCTACTGTATTTGGGTCGTCTTATTTGGGTTCTCCTTTTTCAAGTTCTCTAATGCTTTGCAAAAATCTGTTTGTACCAAACTTCTAACTGGTCTTAGTGAAGTTTAAGTAGTCTTTTGCGCTTATAGGGGATTTTTTTTCCAGCTGCACTGTTCGACAACTAAAAAAAATCCCAATAAAAGGAACTAAGCTTTTGCATATAATTCCCTATTAATTAATGAAATTCTGGTATTGAATTTGTAGCAAAAATGGATGAATAACAGTAATTTGATAGTACAACAAGAGACGAGATAATGTAGATATATATTGCGTGTCAATTAACACAATCAGCCCACAATGCTAATGCATGAGTCAAGTACCCTTGGGCCAGCCTCTTTCTTTTTTCTTACTTTTCTGAAAGAGAAATTAATTTCATTACAGAAACTATCAGCCCTGTTTATTACTGTGTACTGCTTGGGTTGCACTTCTGTCCCAATACAAAATGATGGCATGGGTTTTGCCTAGTTTGCAAAAATTGGAAGCACTGTGTTTATGAAGTCATATGCAACAACCTTACAGGTGAATTTATTTTTTGTATTGATAGCTGGATTGGTTCGAACCATCAGATATGAATCACGAACAACAATTTTACTGTAGGAGGCATGTTTTTTCTATTGATTTTAGCCTAGCGGACAAATATATTTGATGTATTAATACACCAGATCTCAATTCATTATACGCTGCCTGTGTAGGATGAAAAATATCAAAGAACAGATATTTAGAAGGATTTGAGCACATAGGGACTAGCATGTTGCAGAGGGGACCACACAAGGGAGGACCTTGTATATTTAAAATTTATCAATTTTTTTTTTTAAAAATAATCTTGTATATTTAAAATTTGTCTTATTTTGTCATACTTTGAAAAAAATTATAAATTTTGTCTCTTCTAGACGAAAATCCTGAATTCGCCACTGAATCCACACTCTACGAACCTGATACCGCAACATCCCCTTTTCGTCTCATTAAATCCTGGTACAGAAATAGAAGCAACAAAGTTTCAGTTGTTTGGTCATAAGATGTTCTTCATTAATACTAGCGATTTATCCCATAATACTTCCCAATTAAAAAAATGCTTAATTTCTTCCGTCGCTGTTCAAGCGATGTCTTGCTTAATGGATTACGGGTAGTCACCTTGCAAAGTTAAATTCTTTTTCCACCTAAAGGTAAATTCCATGAATCTAATTTCTAATTTTCCCTTTTCCACGTTAACTTAGTAGGTCATTTTCTTTTTTTGCTTCTCTTATTTTGCAATTCACAAGTGCGTGTTAGTGTGTTGTACAGGTTTAAACAATTACATTAAGACATATATATAATTAAGGCCATATCAGGACTAGAAGTGAATATGGCCAAATCAGAATTGATCATTACTTCAACGGTCAATGGAGGTTACTCACAATTGACACATATTCTGCAATGCTCAATGGCAAAATTTTCAGTCACATATCTTGGCCTTCCATTAAGTGACAAGAGCATCACGAGACGAGAATACGCATCGCTGATAAACAAGGTACAAAATAAACTGACAGGTTGGAAGGCCTCCTTGCTAACTGTGGGCGGTCGTCTCATCATGACCAATACAGTGCTGGCAGCCGTACCGACATATTTCATGTCCATTTTCCTATTGCCAGCTTGGGTAATCAAACAACTCCAAACGATTCAGCGCAAATTCCTCTGGCACGGTCACAAGCAGGATCCAATGCAAAAGAAGAGATTATACATGGTAAGTTGGTCTCTGGCAACACACCCACTATCACAAGAAGGATTAGGAGGATTAGGAGTCAGGGACATCAAAACGACTAACATTAGTCTCCTCCTTAAATGGATGTGGCGTTGGAAATCGGACCGATCATTCTGGTGCCAGGCAATAGCAGTGGATCCAGGGGATGACCCTTGGAACCTCCCCAATGCGTCACCTTTTTGGAAGAATTTGAAGCAGCTCAAGGCTCATTTTGAGGCATGCACGGTACAACAGGATGGAGAACATCAATGGATCAGGGGAGCGACGTTCACGGTAAGGTCAGCATACAATTTCTTCTCAAACGCACCATCTCCAACGGTACATTCAGAGACTATATGGTCCAGCTAAACGCCTTTGAGAGTGCAAATCTTTCTTTGGCTAATGCTACACAACAAACTCACGACGATTGACAACTAGCAAAACAGGGCTGGATTTTAGTCAATCGATGCATATTGTGTCAACAGGAGGAAGAGACTGTCTCACATCTATTTCAGCAATGTCTGGTAGTGTTACAACTCAGGAGATACATTGCACAAGCAATCTCCAATGCTGACTACGACTTTCCAACATACACATCCAGCCAACCGCACAACTTACGCATAAGTCGCATATGGGAAACAAAACAGAAATCCAGTTGGAAATAACTACAAATTTTGTTATTTGGAAAGAAAGGTGCACAAGAACATTCGATGAGCGATATGCAGACGAGAGACAACTAACGAGAGAAGTTCTGCAGCTGAAGAGATCATGGTACTAAATCAACGGGAACAACATTTGCCATTTCGTTAATTTTCTGTAGTTCATGTTTTTAATTTTCATTTTTTTATATATACCACATGCAATCTTCTATGTACATGCACCATTTCGGTGACTTATCAATTCAATGAAACCAGGAGACCAAGATCCCCTCTTTTCTATCAAAAAAAATTTAAGGCCATGATTATATTCCTCAAGTCTAGAGGAGCACACCAACGCAAGGAGCTTGAAGAAGCCCATGATATTAATTTTGTATAATTTAAGTTATCAAAATTATCCCCATATTATTTTATCATTTAAAAAATATTATTTACTTTTTACCTCACAACCCTAGACCATCCTATACCGGTACAGACCAGTAGAATGCATTTTCAAATCTCATCAGTTTAAATTAGAGCCAAAAAGCCCAAAGATTCGAAGTTAGACGCCCAAAAATACATTTAGTTAATGCCAAACCGGTATGGCTTTTGTACCAGTGATACGATGAGACAAGTCTTAACATTCCTGAAAGTTCTTTACTTTTGTACTCATTTCTTATTTATGGCAGATATTGAGAGACCACTATGTTGACATAAGGAGCTGGAACAATGAACTTGAGTGATGTCAGCAATTTTGTATAATTTACTTACGAATTATACCCTATTACATTTCAGTTATGAAATTCGTCCTAATTATTGGATATATAAAAAAAGAACAAGCTTCCATTACAGAAAAGTAAATCAAAGGTGGCAAAGTGGTGCTTTTTCATTTACCGTATTTCAGGGGATTGTTTGACATGCCCAGCAAACTGGTCTTAATGGATTTGAAAGAAAGAAGATGAAAAAGAAAGCTGAATAATGTTCTGTATATTGATGATGATTTACAAGTCTATTATATAGACATAGTCACATTGTGACCGTTGCCTTGTTGTCTAAAGTACAAAATGGTTGTTGCCTTGTTGCCTAAATTATGCCATCTAAACATGGTATGAGATAAAGCTGGGTACTAATACTTAGAGGCCAACTGTCGGTTGCTCTGTTGCCTTTGGATGGATTATGATCGATGATGATGAATATCTGAGATCTGTTGCCTTTGCACCAAGATATTATGTATTATTCTTAATACTCCCTCTCAAGTTGGTATCAAAAAGGTTGATTGATCCCAACTTGAATAGAATATTTTCGAATGGTGTTTTCTCTAGTGCCTTCGTAAAGATATCTGCTAACTGTTCTTTGCTTGTAACAAACGGAGTGTCGATTTCTCCTGATTGAACCTTCTCTCTTACAAAGTGGTAGTCTACTTCTATGTGCTTGGTTTGTTCATGGAACACAGGATTTGATGCAATGTGTCTGGCCGCTTGGTTGTCACAATACATTTGCATTGGTTTATTGCATCGAATTTTCATATCTTCAAGTACTTGTTTGATCCACGTTAATTCACTTGCGGTTGATGCCATTGCTCTGTATTATGCTTCTGCACTTGAACGTGCCACCACGTTTTGTTTTTTGCTTTTCCAAGTTACAAGGTTCCCACCAGTGAAGGTGCAATAGCCTGTGGTTGATTTTCGATCATAACTGCCGGCCTAATCTGCATCTGAGTAACCGACAACATTGTTAGTGTCATTTTTTCTCATGCATATGCCTTGACCTGGTGACTTTTTTAGGTATTTAAGTATCCTTTCAACAGCTTCAAGGTGACTAGTTGTAGGTGCATGCATAAATTGGCTTACCGAACTAACTGCGAATGCAATATCTGATCTGGTCATAGTTAAGTAAATTAATTTACCTACAAGTCTATGATATTGTCCTATATCTTTTAAAGGTTGGCCAGTTTCTGAGTCAAGTTTTTTGTTAGGTTCCATTGGGGTGTTGGCTGGTTTGGCACCTATCTTACCAGTTTCTTTTAGGAGGTCAAGGACATACTTTCTTTGTGATAGAAACAAAACTTTGTTTGAATGGGCAATCTCAATTCCAAAAAATACTTATGTTTTCTTAGATCCTTGATATCAAATTTTGCTTTTAAGTAATTTTTACATTTTTAATTTCTTCTTTGTTATTTCCAATAACAATGATGTCATCTACATAAACAAGGACTATGGTTGTTGAGGAATTTGTATGTTTGATAAACATAGATGAATCTACTGAACTCTTAACGAAATTACAACGTAAAAGAGAGTGACTAAGCTTGCCATACCATGCTCGAGGAGATTGTTTGTCCATAGATCGACTTATGCAATTTGCATACGTGATTATTGCCATCATTCTTGTAACTTGGTGGTAATGACATGTATACCTCTTCTTCTAGTGTTCCTTGTAGGAAGGAATTTTTAACGTCCATTTGGAATAGATTCCATCCCAAATTTACGGCCACAGATAATAGAATTCTAACAATATTCATTTTGGCTACAGGTGCAAAAGTTTCTTGGTAATCTATGCCATATGTTTGTGTGAATCCTTTTGCTACTAATCTTGCTTTATATCTCTCTATTGTTCCATCACTTTTATACTTTATTTTATAAACTCATTTACATCCTACTGGTTTCTTTCCGTTGGGTAGGGTGACAATGGTCCAAATTTGATTTCTTTCAAGTGCTTTAATCTCTTCTTTCATAGCCTTGAGCCATGTAGGATTTTCTTTGGCTTCTTGGTAACTAGTGGGTTCTTTTTCTTGTGAGATTGAGGTCAAAAAGGCCTTGTGGTATGATGTGATATTATCATATGAGATATAATTTTGGATAGGGTAGCTTACATTGTAAGTAATGTAGTCATGCAATCTGGATGACAGTTTTGTTGAACGGCTTGACCTTCTAGGGGCAATTTCAGTTGAGGATATATTTTCTTCTGAAGTGTCTTCAGGAATGACTTCTGGTTCTTCTAAAGCTAGTGAGGGTTGTGTACTTTCTTCCTCTCCCTCTGGGTTCGATTCTTCTTCCACATGATTTTGCTCAATCAGTCCTACATACACTATTAGTTCTGGCAAGACAATATTGTTCCTAAGGTTTTCTTGTTGGTCAGAGTGTTCTTTATTGTCTTTGTAGAAGGGTACACTTTCGAAGAAGGTTATATCTCTTGATATGTACAGTTTTTGTTTGATGGGGTCATAACATTTATATCATTTCTTTTGCGATGAGTATCCTAAGAAAATAGTTTTCACTGCATTTTTGTCTAATTTATCTTGTCTTTTTATATGTACAAAACATGTGCACCCAATAATCCTAAGATGATCTAGGTTCATTTTCTTATTATTCAATATTTCTAAGGGACTTTTATAATTTAAAATGGAACTAAGTAACCTATTAATGAGATATACAGCTGTAAGCATAGCATCAGACCAAAACCTTTTAGGAACATTTGATTGAAAAAGTAATGATCTAGTTACTTCTAAAATATGACGATTTTTCCTTTCAGAAACTCCATTTTGTTCAGGGGTATTTATGCAAGTTGTCTGATGTAAAATTCCCTTTTGTTTTAGAAATCAGAATTTTTTTTATTTATATATTCGATACCATTGTCAGACCTAAATATTTTTATTTTATTATTATATTGATTTTCAACATAGGTTGTAAACTCTTGAAATTTTGAAAATACTTCATCTTTTGTTTTTAGCAAATAAATCCATGTAGTGCGAGAAAAATCATCAATGAAAATAACAAAATATCTAAAATCATTGTATGAAATCCAAGGTGCAGGTCTCCAAACATCAGAGTGAATCAATTCAAGAATTCTAGAGGTCTTACATTCAGATAAAGCAAAAGGTAATCTTGTTTGTTTAGAAAAACGACAAACATCACAACAGCTAGAGTCTAAGTTAGACAAAGATAACACCTTATTCAAAATTTTATCGGACGAATGACCAACCCTATAATGCCATAGTTTATTAGAACCTACATTAGCATTTAAACATGCTTTATTGGGAAAATCTAAGATATAAAGTCCATTTCTTAATTGCCCTTCACCAATCTTCCTCCCCGTGGTTTTGTCCTGAAATGTCACACTTTCAGATGAGAAAATCACATTGTAGTTTAATTCTTTAGTAATTTTGCTTACAGATAATAAATTAGATTTGAAAGTGGGCAAATATAGTACATTATGCAATTTTTTCGAAAAAAGGGTTGCATTTCCAATTTGTGTTACATGTACCTTTGAACCATTTGTTATTGTTACAAGTTCTATATTATGGGGTTTGGTTGAGTTATACAGAATTTTTGAATTTTCAATCATATGGTCAGTTGCTCTGGAATCTATGGTCTAATTATTTACCTCTGTATAATTTAAATTATGGGCTGCATTACCTGTAGATTTACCTGTGGTCCGTTGATTTAATTCTTGGAGCAGCTGATTGATTTGGGTTGGGTTGAGTTGGTCAAGCACGGGTTTAATAAATGTGACCCCTCGGTTACCAATTCGATCCTGTCGCCTCTTGACCCCTTGGTTTTATCGCTGGAATTACAAGCGATTCGGTCGTTGCTTATTATCCCTTCGGTTTCCATTGCCTTTTTTCCGTCTTGCGCCGACCCTTTATTCCAGTCACCAGAGCTGCCACCCTTTTCCTTGCATTTCGGCGAAGGTGAGGGTAGAGGAACCAGCACCTGGTGATCTCGTGGCCCTCCTTCTTACAGTTACTGTAGTACGCCTTGCTGGAGGCTCCTCTCCCCTCCGGTCTGAAACTAGAGTTAACCCCCTTTGCTGCCATGGCCTGGTTTTCTATTGTTTGGTACTGTTCTGTATTCATGGCTTTATGCGTAGATTCCTCTTGTTCAATGGTGGCCACTACACTGTCCAGAGATGGCAGCGTAGGACCAAGAAGTATTTGGGTACAAACTTGTTCAAAGCTTGGATCTAAGTTTGCTAACAACTGGTAAATCATATCATGTTCTTTTCTTTCTCGAATTTTCTCGGGATCTGTGGTTTCTGGTATGTAGATATCTATTTCATCCCATTTTGCCTTCATTTGGCTGTAATACTGTGTGAATGGCTGGTTGTTCTGTTTGATTTGCACAATATCTTGCTTGATTTGGAAAATATGTTCAAAGTTGTTTCTTTTGCCAAACATTTTTTGAATGCTAAACCACATTTCATAAGAGGAATTTGCGTAGCAAAATAAATCACTAATGTTTGGTTCCATGGAGTTGAGCAGCCATCCCATGATGGTGTTGTCGTTGAGTTCCCAGTTGTTTGAGTCTTTCTCTGGTTTCTTCTTTTCACCAGTGACATACTTGAGTTTGCCTCTGCCCTTCAGGATAATGGTCATGGCTCTAGACCAGGGGAGGTAGTTCTTTTCATTGAGAAGGATATTTGTGAGTTTTGGATTAGAACTTGTGTCAATGGGACTATTCTGGTTTTGACGAGCTGTTTCTGTTACATGCTCTGTCATTTTCTGGTTGCTTTGGGTGGCCTTTACTGGCACTTGTCGGAATTTTGTTTTGGATCTATTGATCCTGCTCTGATACTATAAGGATTTGAAAGAAAGAAGATGAAATAGAAAGCTGAATAATGTTCTGTATATTGATGATGATTTACAAGTCTATTATATAGACATAGTCACATTGTGACCGTTGCCTTGTTGCCTAAATTACAATATGGTTGTTGCCTTGTTGCCTAAATTATGCCATCTAAACATGGTATGAGATAAAGCTGGGTACTAATACTTAGAGGCCAGCTGTCAGTTGCTCTGTTGCCTTTGGATGGATTATGATCGATGATGATGAATATTTGAGATATGTTGCCTTTACACCAAGATATTATGTATTATTCTTAATAGGTGTGGATGTCGATGTAAGCTATTTTAGTTCTTTCTACCGAGTTCAACTTCTGAAGAAGTGCCTTGATCATTTGCTGGTGACCATATGTAAAATTGATGTAGTCACGCAATAACACAACACAATATCGAGGAGAGCAACTGAGAGAGAAATAAAAGAACACTAGAAATTCTGAAAACCAGACGAATGGTGAAAAACCACAAACCCCTTTGGTCTAATATTATATATAGAGGAGAAATAATTACAAGTTTAGGACAACTATTCTATGAGTTGATGATTACAAGAGAGAGTCTAGATTCCTTTATATAGCCTAGAACAACTTGGGAGCAAAAAAATCTAATTAATGCTAATTAATGCAAATATTTATCACAAGATATTTTCTCTATCAAATATTTCTAAATCGAAGAAGAGTGACAGCTAAGCAGTCCATCATCTTACTTTGCGATCAAGTAACATATCACATTTCTTCGTTAACAAGTTGTCTTTACACCCAACAATCTCGCACTTGAAGACAAATTGGTAACACTTGCATCTTAGTGTCCCAGCTTTCTTTTACATCTCCTCTACTCCAAACAATCTTGCATAGGCCATCAGTGATTAGTTAATATTGTTGTCTCAAGAATAGTTTCTGAAGTTAGCATATGTGTTGTATTTTAGACAGATAGAATTTAGAATCAGCTTTTGCTGAAAATAAGATAGTCAAACTAAGCAAAGTTAATTTAGTTAATTCTATAGTTAGAGTTCTAGATTAGGATATTATGTAATTAG
>CAXKVX010002775.1:0-45055 GCA_964058865.1 Eleocharis quinqueflora
AGTCAAGACGATCAAATAGACATCAGGAGCAAAAGCAAAACAGACTCAGACAGAGTCTTGCCTTACCATAACATAAGACAACCTGTAACAACTGATTCCCAATCCGTCACAACAGATTGAAGATGAGAAGAGCCAGAAGACATGACATAAGAGGACTTTAGCAGAGCAAAAGGTTTGGCCTTATTCGACCTTAGGATTATAAATATCAATTGGTATCAGAGCAAAATGTTCATACCTAGTTAATTTGGCCAACATAAGTCTTGATACAAGTATGGTTGAACTTCCAAAGCTTATGCGAAATGGTAATTTCCAATCTTGAAAAAAGACAATGCAAGAATACTTAAAGAAAAATGATTTTTTATATACTCTTGACAATGAAGTCTTTTATGCCACTAAAGATTCACCATCTAGACCTCTAGACAATAGTTATGCTTCTTACTTCATACTAAATTTTATAGAAGAGTCGATTGGTGCAATTCTTATTGATTCAGATCTTGCATATAAAATGTGGCATATTCTCGTCTAACAATGATACTAGTTCTAACAAGAGTATTATAAGTATAGCTATTCATAAAGATGAAGCTACAATCATTTTGAAGGAAGGGAAGGATATCATCGCAAAAGAGCAAGATTTGGAAAGCAAATCAAAAGAAGATTTGGATGAAGAAGTCAAATCTTCATTAGGATCAATAAAGAATACTTCGAAGAAATATGAATCATGCCTTTCTCATCATCTAGAAAGCAAGGAGAGATGTATCTAAACTCAAGTAGCTTAGGTTTTAGGTCAATTGCAAATCTCGAGAGGGAGCAGAACAAAATGGTCATCGAAGTGCAACCTAAGGGCAGTCGCTCTCAACCATGAAGCCAACAAAGCCATTGATGCCAACCATCCCTTGAGGGATTTCACCGCACCAATAGCCGATAAGATACGACTAGGGTATACCGCTCCGATCATCAATGCGAAGGAATGCCAAATTCCTCCCGCATTGGTGAACATAGTGTTGGACTTAATTTGGTGCAATTCAATTTAGGGTAAGAGCCACAAACCAAAATCCCTAAATTACGACAAAACAATTGCAATTTGAATCGAACCTCTGTGCTACATGTTTGAAATAAAATAGAGTGCAGAAGTGGTACTTACCTTCCACCCTACGCTCTCCCTTATACATTTCTTCTTTCAACGGAGTCCCTCTAGCGATGGAAGTGCGAAATCGTGATGCGATGCGTTAGCGATCCAATCCATGCAAATCTCGGTGCCTATCATTTCTTCGAGGCCACGAACGAACCAAGAAGTATTTCTTTTAATGGAATTAGAAAAGAGGATATGCATATCACAGCCAATTTATAGATGCGTTAGTGTATGTAGAAAATATGCCAAATTAATTATCAAATATTCACCAAATATTTAAAATTATATTCTCTCCAATTCTTTTCCAAATTCTAATATTTACTGCTGTAAACATTTCCACGAATTTGGTATAAAAGCTAGAATATTCAATCAGAAAGATAACGGTAAATCTAGGCAGCCAAAACTTGTCTTGAAGCAGGTCTCTTGCGATCGCAATGAATCTCATTGCGGTCGCAATTGACTTGTCAATTCTAGACTTGACAAGTTTCTGCCAGGTCTCTTGCGACCGCAATGGGATTCTTTGCGGCCGCAATGAATCTGCTGATTTATTTACTTAAGTTCTATATGCATTTGTGTTCAAAATCTTAGTAAAATACATATAATGCCATTTTATATCAGTTAATCGCATTATTTGACATATCCATATATTACTCTTGTAATCTCTCGTGTAATAGTAAAAATTGTCGACTTGACCGAACCACTTTATCTCTTCTGTGTCTCTTCTCTTGTGTGCTTGTTGGATTCGATCTAACTCGTGGTAATATCTCTTTCTCTACTGTTGGTGTTTCAGTTGTATGCAAGTTGTGAGTTTTCCTATTTCTTGATCCATTGTGTGTGGAGGTTTCTTTTGTGGACTTAATTGTGAATTTTTGTAGTTGAAGGTGTTATATCAGTTTTTCCCAACAAAACATTAAACTACATTTGTCGTAGATTGATCTAGGGTTTAAAAAAAATCCGGGCGAGTCTACCCGCCCGTGGACCCGCCCATGCCCGATCCGTACTCATGCCCGGATCCGCGGATTTCGGATCCACGGATCTATCACGGGTCGGGTTGGCCCCAAATCCTCCAAACCCGTCTAAACCCGTGCCCGTGTAGACCAGTGCCCGACCTGTGGACCCATGGACCCGACCCGTGGATCCGACTCGTAGATCCGACTCGTAGATCCGTGCAAAAATAAAAAAAATACAAAAAAATTCAAAAAAATTAAAAAAAAATCAGAAAAATTCGAATATATATATATATATATTAAAATAATGTGCAGTTTTAAATTCAAAAATTTGAAAAAAATAAAAAAAATTCAAAAATTTGGACGGATCCGACCCGACCCGCTCGGATCCGTGCCCGACCCGTCTGGACCCGCCCGAGTTTATCACGGGTCGGGTTGGAGGTTTTTGGTTCGGACCCGTGCATACCCGCCCCGTCGTACCCGTGGATCCGTCGTACCCGTGGATCCGTCGTACCCGTGGATCCGCCGTACCCGTGGATCCGTGGATTCGTGAATCCGGACGGGTCGGATCCACGGATACCCGACCCGCCCCGTTTTGAGAACCCTAGATTGATCCGTCAATGTCCTTTTTGATCAAGTTTAGAGCGTGATGAAGCTATTGAAGGCAGAGGAGAAAACTGCATAACTGTGTAAACTTTAATGTCTTGATCAGGTTAAGGTCTCAGGCATTAGTTATTTTCAAACGATATGAATCTTCATCGAGGGCTCAAACTATTTTTTTATTGTTTTCCATTCATATCTGAGTTGAGTCGTTGCTAACCTGATCTTTTTTACGGGCGAGATCAAATTTGTATTTATTAATTTCAAAATTTCTCTATATATATGGTAAAATAAACATGTCTCTTTTGCAAATGCTGCTTCAGATTTGACCTTGTTAATTTAATAAACAAACTATACATTCATGTAAAAGTTGTGCTATTATACTTTTTAAAACGCAACAAAGTACACATTTTGTGATTGTAAAATCATAAGATCTTTGATCATCGTGTTGACACAAATAACAATCGCGATCCGATTCGCAATTGCAAAGTGCGTATTTTGCCGCGCCAAAACATAGTAACACAATTCTTCGTATAATTAAAATCGTAAATGTCATGTCAAAATTATTGTATCGATCTTTCGATCATATATTTGATCATTTGCAAGTAAGATGATGCTTTGATATCGCAGTAAAATACAAGAGGCTAATTAAGATCTTCTCTCTCTACAAAATATGAGACACTAATTCCTTTGGCACCACCATTAAACCATTCACTCTCGAACCATCTGGCGCATGTATGCAGTATGCACGCACGTGAAGGAAGTCGTGGTGCCACGTGTAAGCTTGAAAAGGTTGGCTGGCGCTTGCACCTCTCTTCACTCGATCATTGATTCATTTCCCTCGTTCCTTCCATGTGAGAGGTGAAGAGTTGATCAATCAATTAATCAAATCCTATTTATTTATTCATTTTATCCAAATCCCATTTGTTAGCGACGTGCGATATTTCTCATCCAGCGCAGATCAGTACAGAATTCGATTCGTGGATGTTATAATCAGAATAGACTTGTCAAACGGAAATTGATAGTTTTGTTAATCATTTTGTTTAATGAATAATTAAAAATTTTGTTTCGTAAATTATTTCGTTAAATAAAATAATAAAAACGATTAGAAAAATCAAAACGATCAAACTCCTTCCTTTCACTATTCAATCATGTCATCTCTCATCACCCTAAAGCAAATCTGAAGAACGATTCTAATTATACAAAAAATCAAATCCTTCTTCTCACTTATCATTACCCTCTCAGCATAGTTTTTTTTCGCTGAAATCAAAATAAATCTAACAATACACAGTCACAAACGAAACTACAAAACAAACGATTACGAAATAATATATTTTGTAAATTGTTCGTTATTTAAACCAACTTTTTTTTAATGCAATCGTTCTATTTGTTACGAAATAAAAAATAATTAAAACAATCCTAAATCAGAATAGTAGTTCGGAACCGTGATTCGCGAAAGTCACGCCAAATCTAATTTCTTTGTTTTCCTTCTGTATATATCAAGGTTTAATTAGGCTTGGGATCGAAAAGGAAGAAAAAAGAAAATCCAACTGGGCTTTCAAAATTGGCAATTGTGTTAACGACATGTAAATGTTTGATCACCAGTGATGGTGTATTTGATCTTGCTTGAATCTTAGACCAAAGGTTTAGTTATATATGTAAAATTTGCGGTTAGGTACTGAGACGACCTAATCCTGGCCGTGTGAATGGGCTGAAGTATAAAAGCCCAATATATAAATGGGCCGAGCTATGGAGGCCGTATAAACATGTACTTTAATAAGTGGAGGTATTCATTTCTTTTGAAGTGCTGCCTGCGGGTTATGAATAGAAAAAGTTATTTCATAACTAGAATAAATTATTCAGCCTCTTATTTAATAAAATTATTTGTTATTTGTTAACTACAATAAATTATATTTCAACTGAAATTATGTTACATAATCTAAATATTATTTTATTTAGCGTATCTGATAATTATGAAATAATAATAATAATATGTTTTTTTTCAGATGAGAAATAATTTGATGAACGTTGCTTGACCAGAAAAAGAATCACAACCCTATAACAAAGTCATGAAGAAACCAGCGGATAATGAAATAGACTCGTTGTCAATATATCGTTGGCTCGTGTCAATGCCGTTTCGTGTAGGAATTCGAACATTTCCAACTTTCCTTTTTTTTTGTTCTTGTTCTAAAACTAAAGAAATATTTATGCCGGGAAGAGTGATCGACGCGTTGTAGACTACTAGACTACTTGGGAATCAGATTTGATGCTGCGCGAGATGGTGTAGCGTAGCATTTGGACCGTTCGATTTTCACTGATTGCATCAAAATTCGTGTAAAAATATAAAGACCTTTCTGATTTTCATTGTTGACGGTCGATCCGGACCGTCTATCCGCTGTAGCACGCTACTGCGCTACAGCAGATTCGGGTCTGACTCCTTGGGGTACGTTTGTGTGGGTGACATCTGCCTTTTCAACCTCATCAACTCAACGATGAGAAATCGTAGTCTCATGAAAATTTGCAAATTACACGAAATCCTTTATTCTATCTTCAAAATGTGTGGCTTCACTTCGTTAAGCATGAGATGAACAACTTTTTAGTTATTGAAAAAGAGAAAAAAAAAGAGAGAATTGTGAAAAAGAATTATTATTCTTGTTTCTATGAAAGAACAGAACTTGGCAATGATTTGCCCTCACTATTATTTCAGGAAAAATATATAACTTCGGAAAAAAGAGAATGTGTCTGACTTTTCATAGCAACTCAAAGATCATTTTAAAAAAATAATAATATTATTATAAAAGATTAAATATGTAAGAAATTAATTTTTTTTTCTAAAAACACTACTCTCATAGTATATGCGGTCCATAGAAAAAATTCTCATCTGGACAAAAAAACCCAGAATGTGAACCATAGCTACCACATGTGGTGCACCTTTTTAAAAAAAAAAAAATCAAAATGTGAATCACAAGTGTTGATTGTGATCCATTTTTTTAAAAAAAAAATACTAAAACAATAGGAATATCAATAATTTTTGAAATTTTATATATTGACCTTAACCAAGGATTGTAAGACATTATTTTCATTCATGTGGACCACAAGTGGTGGTTGCGGTCCATATTTTTGAATATTTTTTTTGTTTTCTTGGAGAATCTTGACTTATAGACCGCAAGTGCTATTGTCTGGAGTAGTATTTTGGAATTTTATTTTTTATTTTCTTAGATATTTAATTTCTTATAACAATATTATTATTAAAAAATCAGACTCAAAGTGGTTTGATGGAGGAAAAAATATAAAATAAAATTGATCTCGACACTAAGAAATCATGCCGAGAGGATGAGTACAAGGGAAGGAGAGGGGTTACAACTCGAGTCTTGCCAAGCCCAGAAAGGGAGAAAAGCTAAGAGACACCCAAAAGAATAAAGTACAAATGTAAAGTGGCTAATCATAAGGACAATAATCTATGACTCTTTACTGTCCTTGCTCGGGTATTTATAGGCCTAGTAGAGTTAGGCAGAAATGGGTCTTTGACTTCAAGCAGGTTATCTTTGTTCTCGCTACCTCCAGACCGTCATGGGCCATCAATTTTCCTACTCTTCTTGTGCTTGTACGGGTCAATTGTAGTGAGGCCATATCATTAGCCCTCGAGCTTCTATAGTCGTGATGAATGCAAAAAATTTAAGATCTCGAGTCAAAACACTCCTCTCGGATTCTCGACCATTTCTTCCGACTCTTTCACCATTGGGCTTCGTCATCATACCGAACTCAGTCTGGTCCAACCCTCGACTGTACATCTCGATCTAGCCCTCGAGTGAACACCTCCATTATGCCGATTTTCGCCTTTCTCACGATGCTGGTCCTTCTTCTCCTCGTCTGTTCCGAATGTCTTCTCCACCCGACCTTTTGATCAGTTTTCCTTCCCAACACCCACGATCTGTCCTTACAACTTCTCGCGCGTTCCTAAAATATTGTTGGGTTACGAATAGTTCAAAACCCGTCAATTGGCCTAAGCTGCGGAAAGACCGTAAAACAAAAATTTTACTTCTAACTTAAGCCAAGGATTTAACGAGGTATGTCAGATAAACTATTGAGGGTGTCCACCTCCCATTTATTTTTGGCATCAAAACCCGATTTAATCCTTATATAGATCTACTTCATAAAACACATGTTTACATCAAGGGGGAGTCATGGAATTTTAATTTAAACTTCCTTTTGTACGATTTACAAAAAGGAGGAGAATAATCACATGTGCAAGAGTTTCACAAATAGGGAGAGATTATTGTAGAGCAATATATTTGTATTTGTCGATTTGCATAATGAACTTGAATTTTACATTTGCATTTGTAATAATTTTTTAGGTATGCAAAGCTTTGGAGAAATGGATGAAGGCAATTGAAGAGATATCTTGAAAAAGCAAAAAAACTAAAGAAATGACTTGATTGCATGCGAAATATGAGAACAAGCCTACAAATTAGATTGGTTAATTATCTAAATATTTAGTATTGTCTAAATTGAGATTTGAAATAGCAAAATCCCACAAAACAGCGACAAACGTTGTATAATGCTACTATGGCATTACAATGCTATGGAGAAAGAAAACAACGTCAGAAAATTGGCTAAGTACTCAAATCACAGAGTATATCATACAACCTCTTTTATAACATTACAACACTATCTCTACTGATTTTTGTGCTTAGACAATGTTCCAAAAATGTCTCCTTTTGTCATATTGTTGTGTAACGTTATAATAACATTATAACGCTATCTTTCGCCCAAAAGACAAAATTCGACGTTCAAAGTTTCAAAATCAAGTCACATAGCGTTGTCACTATCCTTGGCATTATAACGCTATTGTTTCAAAATTTTGCTGATGCCCTCTATTTGAGAACTATATAAAAGGGAGATGCTCCCACCTTTCTTCTCCATCTGTTCCCTTCTAATTTACAGCAAAAACCTGAGCAACCACCATTGTTTTGAGAAATAGAAAACCTTGCTATATTCTTCAATTCTCAAATTAAACTATTCTAAATAGATCAAAATTTGTGAGAGATTATTTGAGAGAAATATTCTACTATTGTCTACCTTTTGTTTAGCCTTTGTGCCTTGGATCTACTCTCAAACCGTTGTGTTGCAAGAGCTAAATTCCATCTCGTGTTAGGGTGCGTTGGTGTGTGTAAAGAAGATTGAATTCTGAAGTTGTATTTGAACTCTTTGGTGTTTAGTGCAAACAGCTCGACCTTGTTACCACGTCGGGGGATCAGGAGTCCCGGTGAGTAGGCACGTCAATAGCTGAACTCCGTTAACATATTGGTTTCATGCGTTCTTCATTTTTTTTTGCGATTTCTCAACTCATCTATTTATTTTAATTGCTATTTAATTGTTGAGGTTAATTGAATTGCTAGATTTGTAACTGCTTACAATTGTTTACGTTTCCACATATTAGAATAAAATTAAGTCATACTGGTTGATTATTTAAATTGACACAATTATTGTGGTTTAGGAATTGTCATTAGAAATTGAATTATGCATTAAATTGCAAAAAGAACCATAGGTATTTTAAATAACCCTATTCACTCCCTTTAGGGTTCACTACTAATAAAGACTTTTAGTTTTCAATATAGAGACTTGCTTGTTCTAATATAAAAACTTACGTGTTCGAATATAAAGACTTGATTGTTTTTATATTAAAACTTGCATGTTCGAATATAGAGAATTGATTGTTCTCATATTAAGACTTTATCAAAATTGAAAACAAACATTTCAAAAATTGAAGTCGATATTCATGACAATTTTGCTGCACACATGGTAGTCAAGGTGACAGGTGTTGATCGTCCATTTTTATCGAGTGGAGAGAACGATCGAGAGAGACAAATGGAGATAAAAAGAGAGATCGAGAAAATAGAGGAGAGGCGGTCGAGATGACGAGTGCTGATTGTTCTTTTTTGTCGAGTGAAAAAAACGATCAAAAGAGAGCGGATCCGATCCGACGAAAATTCTTTTATCAAATAACGAAAGCGCGTAGTTAAAATCATTCTAGTACGATATAATTACTCTATGAAATTCTCGAGGTTCGACGAAAAAATACAATCAACCGTTAATACACCCAGTTGATTATGGAACATTGTTGGTTGGCATTCTGAGTTTCTTAGTGTTAATATATGTTCGTTCGCTTATATATATATATATATATATATATATTATACCAAAGTCAATCGTTACATGAATAAATATGATTATATATATATTATGTACCTGGCATTTTAATTAAACCATTGATATTGGGTACGTGCTGTTATCCTAAGCCACATGTACAAATGATTTAATTTTATTCTTCAAACTAGATCAAATTAAATAGGTGTTAATTGCTTTTGCTTGAGATTGGGGTCTCCTCTCCAAATTAGCAATTAGTAGTACATTATTAGTTGGAAAATGTTGCTATTTACTAATTGGATGACTCTGTTTTTTTGGGTCAGTTATAGGAATTACTGAATTAGCAAGTGCAAATGTGCTATGAAACAGCACAATAATTTAAGATTTATGCATTAATGACTCCAATTGACTTTAGTGAGGTCTTCCTTCCTGCCGCTTCACAATGTTATATCCCTGTCGCAACAAAATGCGAGAAACAAAAAAGACCACGTCATTTCCTTCCCATGTTATTATCAATCATTAATCAAACCTTCTATTTTTTATTTTTCTTCTTTATGGACAACCTTTAATTTGTTTCTTCAACGTCGAAACATCAATCTTTTCCTCCGGACAAAGACGACGACTTTTAAGCGCGTCTCTCTCGCTTTCTCTCTTCTTAAGTCTAAGTCTTCTCTTCTATTTATTAGAATTTAGTATTCTTACTCAAACATCACAACTTTTACAATTGTTTTATTCAAATATAAGCAGACCTATTCAGACCCAATTTTATTTCTCACAACAATCACTCCATGGCATCTCTCACTTCTTTCCCTTTCCTACTGCTACTACTATCTACCACAGCTTTTACTATCTCAATAGCCGGTGACACATTTCGGGTCGATCTTCATCACCGGTTTTCTGACAAGGTTCAGAGATGGGCTGAGTCCCAGGGGCTCCCTGCCACGTGGCACCCTGAGGAGGTACCTGAAGGAAGTGTAGAATACTATAAGGAGCTCGTTAGGCATGACCGGGCATTGCTCCGTCGACGCGGCCGGTCGCTGGCAGCCACTGATGTTTACAGCTTTGCCGGGAGCAATGAAACCATTCGCTTTTCTTCTCTTGGCTAGTAAGTTGTACTGTCCTGTTTTCCTTTCAAAATTGGATGGATTGTGTATTCAGTGATTTTGTAATTATATTTTTTTCATTGGTTTATTTCCATTTAAATGGAAAGGAAGTAGGGTGCAAACGAGCCGAGTTCGAGCGAGTTGGGAAAAACTTGAACTCGGCTCGTTACTACAAGTGGTTACGAGCTAAAACTCTCAACTCGAGCTCTCTCGTTTGTAGCTTGTTTGCAAGAAAAATGACAAAATAGTTTAAAAAAAATAATAAAATCATGAAAATTTTCTATGGTAAAGATCTATTTAGAGATGATGGTAACCAATTCGACTGTCCAGATTAACTCGTTAAGGTCTCGATACTCACACGAGCCGAGCTTGTCACAGCTCGAGATCGGCTCGTTAACACTCGAGCTGTTAACGAACAAGTTGTTAGCGAGTCGAACACAAACCGAACACGAACGAGTCACGAATATTTTGTGCACCCTTAAAATGAAGTCTCTAGGAAATAGGAATCAGGAAGTACCAAACTGCATAATTGTGGATTGTTCTAGTACAGTAACCCACACACCACAGGGAATGAGATCTTCTACCGCGCAGCAAAAATACTGTGCGTGTTGCGTAGCAAATCTCAACTTTTGATTTGCATCGAGATTCGTGCGAACTAAACTTTATAATATCAGACTCCTTGAATTAAATCTGAGTCGTCCGTAGCCTACAGCATAGAAAATCTGAACCGCTGATCTCTGTTGCGCGGCAGAAGAATTGCTTCCCACACCACAGCTGGTCCCATCTTTAATTATTATATAATTTCTTCTCAAAGGTTGTAGTAGCAAGCAATTCAATCGTCTTCTTAATTTTGACACTTATAGCTATTAGCTTTAGGCCATTTCCAAAAGGAGAATTTTCACACAACAAATGATTGAAATGAATCACAAAACAACAAGAAACATTTTAAAATAAATGCATAAAATGTAATCAATGATTGGTAATTTAGTACCTATGGGTTACCTCTAAATTTAACTATTGTTTTCTGGGAATGTGTCTCTGTAATTGCACATAATTGTTAAATTAATTATTATCGATTTGGGGAGAACAGCTTGCATTATGCTCTAGTTACGGTTGGGACGCCAAATATAACGTTTCTTGTGGCAATGGATACCGGCAGCGACATATTCTGGTTGCCGTGCAATTGCAAGCAGTGCGCACCCCTTACCTCTCCTTTATACCAAGTACGCTTCTTTTCATCAGTTTAATCATGTTAATTTAACAAAAAATCTCATATTTTGAATTAACTGGTTACCAGGCACTAATTAGTATTCATATTTGGAAATTCGGGTAGGGTCTGGAGCTAAGTATATACAAAACCAATGAGTCTAGCACAAGCAAAGCGATCTCTTGCAGCAGTAGCCAATGCAATCTCCCTACCAATCTGCGTCAAACTTGCACCGGGACGAGCAGTGCGTGCCCTTATGCTATTGAGTATGCATCGGTGAATACTTCTTCTTCTGGGTTCTTAGTTGAAGACGTTCTATACTTGTCAAAAGGAGAGACTGGTGAAGACATTGTGCAAACTCCAATTCTCCTTGGGTATGTTGCTTTATTTTTCTCTATTTCTTACTATATATAATATATGATACCAATTGTAGGACTACTAATTGGAACATTAATAAGAAATGCAGAAGTTCATCTAAAAATATGCATTTAACAGTCCATTTCATGATTCTGGTTATAGTAATTTTAAAATTTTTTGAAAATTTTGCTTGAAATTTTCTGATAAATTTTCAAAGTATGGAAAACTATATTTTTCTTAGATGTGGAGAGGTCCAGACTGGTTCTTTCCTTAAGAGTGGCGCGCCAAATGGTCTGATGGGTCTTGGCATAGATAACTTGTCGGTGCCTAACATGCTTGCGAAGAAAGGTCTCACTTCAGATTCATTTTCTATGTGCTTCAGCACTGATGGCTCTGGGAGAATCAATTTCGGGGATAAAGGCAGCTCCGATCAATCTGAAACCCCATTAATTGTCGACAATTAGTAAGTGTTCTTTCTTTGTTGTTCAACAGACAACTTGTACTGAGATTTGTATGTACATGAGACCCGACGACAGAACTCTTTAAGTTCTGACATTTTTAACCTTTTCTTTTCTCTTTGTTTTGTTGGAATGTATCTTAGTCCATTCTACAACATTAGCTTGGATGGGATGGTGATAGGAAATGTAACCACTAAAACTAGCTTCACAGCTCTGGTTGACTCGGGCACATCCTTCACAATTCTGGCTGATGGAATTTACAAGGAAATTACAACCACAGTAAGCGATTCAACTTTCTTGAGAATTCCCTTGGTAGCTACTACCAAGTCCTCAAAAAAAAAACTTTCTTGAGAATTTGTTTAAATAGTTAAGCTTCTCTTTTGTTTAGTTGCTCTCTTCTATTGCTGTTGCAGTTCACAGAACAAGTTTCCGAGACCCAACTTTCTAATCCAAACCTTCCTTTCGAATATTGCTACAAATTGAGGTAATTATAATTGTTTAATAAATTTTCGATGTAGTCAATTTCTCTGATTAATCTAAGTGTAATATTTGCAGTGCTGGACAAACTAAAATTTCATTTCCGAAAGTGAATTTCACAACAAAAGGTGGAAGCCAATTTCCTATATTGCATCCTCTAGCACTTCTATACACTCAGGTAGAGTGATATAGCAAGTTTGGTATATCTCAATTGCAGCATATCACACAATCTTGCCAGTTCTGATGTACCATTTTTGGTGCAGTTTTCCATTTATATGCTTACCTTATTTTCATATTATGCAGAGAGGTCAAGACCCAATCGGATACTGCCTTGCTGTCTTGCCAACCACTGATATAAACATAATTGGCCGTAAGTAGGCTTAATTTATTCCTCATTTGAACTTAATGTGGCTCTACACTTCTTTTCAATGGACTGTACATTGTTAAGATTGTCTATCTTGAAATCTGAACTGATTTTGTTACTCAAAGTTTGACAGAAAATATCTCTTTGTTCTATCAAATTGACTAATTTTATTGAGACGATTACTTGGTACAGAAAATTTCCTAACCGGTCTGCGCGTAGTCTTCGACCGAGAGAAGATGGCCTTAGGATGGAAGCCGTTTGACTGTAAGTATTCCTGCTTTGCCTATAGATGATGTATAGATTAATCAAGTAACATATTACATATAGTTGAATTCATACATTTTATGCTATTATAATATGTATTTGCCCAACTAAAAATATAAAGAACATTCACAGGCTATAGCAATGAGGATTCTTCGCCACCTGCTACAAAGAAGAAACCTTCTGCCCCATCACCGGCCGCACATGCTCCTGCATCACCATATCCAGAGGCTACTCAGCTTCCGGGTAGGAAATCAGGGGCTCAACATCTGAGCCCCTCCGCAATTTTGAATTCTGCATTAAGCCTTTTCCTGACAGTTTTTGTTATGTTTTATTTTATTCATTAATTGATATAGGATTACAACAATAGCAGTGCATTTTTTGTAAATTCTTTGGTATATTTATTCGTGTATATATTTATTCCAATGACAACAATGCGACCCATGATGATACAATGGGCTGTACCGTTATTTATCAGATTTTATTGGACTTTAATTGTTTCGGTTCGAACCTTTTTGTTTCGACAATAATTCGTAGGAGCTCTTTATAGGACATCAGTACTGCTATGACAATAAATTTCATGATTTCAAACCTGCTAATGTTACTGGTCAGATGCATTAAAAAAAAAATTCTTGTACGGCAATGTATATTAACTGTCAATTAGCTTCTAAACAAAATTCAAGATTTTGTTAAGGCGCGCAATAAGGACAAAAGTGATATAAAATGTAAAAAGGTTTTCTTTGCTACCAAAATTAAAATTTTTGCTCTAAACGTAGCACCGTGTTTTATATAACAATACAAAGTTTTTATTAACCCATTATGAATGCATATCTTAGACGATTTGAATTTGATCATAAAGTGGTTATATATTTCCCCTCATAATTAAGAAAATGGATAAATAGATTTAGGATTTCTCTTTCTAGTATATATGCCTGAAAGAAAAATGTTCAATTCATATCATATTTGATACCAATTTCGATATCATGACAACTGAAACATGCATAATAATTATTCTAATTGATGTCAGTTTGATGCATACTAACAAAATCAAACATATCAGTATATTAGTTAACTTGCATAATAAACTTTGTTCAATTTTTTATATATTAAGAAATTTGTTATGCACATTTAAATTATTGTGCACGTTTCATCTAAGCTCGTGCATGTTTACTATTTATTTTTTTGCAACGTCGTTATGCATATGTTTATCAAATCTAATGTTATTATTGTTTTTTTCGATTCTTATGCATGTGAATACATTTATTATGTGTAATGTTTCGTTTATTATACATTTTAATAATATCGGATTTAGAGTTATGTTAAAATATTTTATGAAGTACAAAAGTCCATATACTTTAAAATCGTATCTAATATTTTAAAGTGCAAATGGCTGATATGAAATTTTAAGAATGTTGTACATACTAAATCTATTTCGGAATCAAAATTTACATTTTTAAATTTTTTTTACTATGTTATCAGATGAGTAGAAAATTCGATAATCTAACGATTTGCAGACATACAATTTAAACATTTTTTCATTCTTTCGATAGAACAATATATAAAATTTGACCTCTAAATAATTATAATATGAACAACATTCTCAATGTTTCGAATAACCTAAAATATATTAACTTTTATTCTTTATTAAATATTTTAGCGTAACTCTCGAACTTAATATAAAAAATGATAACCTAATATCATCTAATTTCCTGAAAAATGTCGTACGGTTAGTTGACTTATATAAAATTTTCTTATTAATGATTTGATAGGGAAATGAATTCTTCGTGGACCTATAAGAAAAATTGAGGCAGCGACCAAATTATATATATATCCTCTCTTCTCTCTATTCTCTCTGATTAAAGTCGTAACTCGTCGCCTCTACCACGTCTGTTTTATTCCCTGACCAATTCCAATATTCCATCTCATTTTCCAATAAATTAATGGCGCCTTACACTCTCTGCATTTCTCCTCATCGTGTCATTTTTGTATTCCTTCAACACCATGACATACTCCTCTGTTTCTCTCCTCCTGTTTCTAACACTATTAACTCTGACATCTTGTTATGCAAACAAGATTAGCTTAGACTTCCACCACCGCTTCTCCGACAAGGTGCGGGAATGGACCGAATCCCGAGGATTGCCGTCGAGTTGGAATCTAGAAGAAGCGCCACATGGTTCTGTAGAGTACTACCAGAGGCTATTCAATTATGACCTCCACCGGCATCGTGGCCGTTCCTTGGTTGAGGGTGATTTATACGCTTTTGCCAGTGGAAATGAGACCTTGATGTATCTTGGCAAGTACGCGAAATTTACATTTTAGTTCATTCCTCTAGATCATTATTGACAGTTCTGCAATTTCTTACCAGAATTCTGTTGTCAATAATAATGACAAACTACATTATTTAAAAAAATATTGTAACTTCATAAATAAGAAAAAATCAGGAGGACAACTGATATATTATTTTATTAGATATATATCATGTAATTATTTGGGAAAATAACACATTAACAGAGCATATTTATAGCCCTGAGCATCATTGACCGATTTAAGAACACACTTTTAAATGGTTGTTTTGACTTTATTTGTTCATTTATGTAAAATTAAGAAAATCCATGAGATAAGAACTGGCTTTTGTCTAGTGATTAAGAGCAACGTTCTCAGTTTGAGAAGTCACGAGTTAGAAACTCGACTAAGAAACTTTAGTTCATTTAAACTTGACAAACGTTAAATTGTATATTTGAGTGGCATAGATCCTCATCTCTATGTCAAAAAGAAAATCAATGGGATACTTTTGTGTGTGAAGAATTGTTCTATTTACCTACTCAGCATCTAAATTGATGTTTTCTTTTCTTTGGTTCCATTTGCACGCCTGTTTCACAAATGATAAAAGCTTGCACTATTCTATTGTGGATTTAGCGACACCAAATCAAACTTTCTTGGTGGCACTCGACACGGGAAGTGATCTATTTTGGGTGCCCTGCAACTGCAAACAATGTGCTCCTACTTCTGATCCCTCATACGGAGTAAGTTTTTATTATCATATTTTTCATTACACATCGAAGTTAGTTTCCATTTAACAATTTGGTTATTATTTTCTATTCTGCTTAACTTTCGTTTTAAAGCTAATCGAATTCATCATACAATGCACTGAATCTAATGGATTGAGAGGAACAAACAGAAAATTCAAAAGAAGAATGAGGTGTCAGTACAAATTCCAGCAGACACCTTAATTATCTTAATATGCACTGTGCTTTTTGTCTAATATACCGAAAGAACCCTACAACATATTATGAAACATATATATGTACCAAATAATTAAATGTACTTAAATATAAACGAGAAGCAGCTCAACTCTCTGACGAGTTCTTAATAATTGTCCGCAGAATATTGTTTTCAGAAATTATGAGCCTAGCAAATCTTCAACAAGCAAGAAGATTTCATGTGGTAGCGACCAATGCTTCACCATTCCTAGATCCCAATGCGCCAATAAATCTGCAGATTGTACTTACACAATCGAATATGCTGACAATTCTTCCTCCTCTGGGACACTAGTTCAAGATGATCTTTACTTGATAAAAGAGGACATAACTTCAAAGATTGTCAAGCTCCCTATTGTATTTGGGTATGCTAATAATCCAAAAGATACTCTTTTTAAATGGTCACGCAAATTTACTTCTGATACTTTTATGTTATTTCAAGCTCCTGATCAACACAGGTAAGTTTTGGTTAACTCGTTTGTTTCCACATTATCTTCAACAAAGATTTTTGAAGATCATTTATGAGCCATTTATTGAGCAATGAGGCATACGAGGCATTTGGTGCTTTTATATATCTGTTGGAAATGAAGATAGGCTGTAATCGAGAATTTAATATTAAGAGTATGTATTTGTTTTATCAAATTTTAAAATTTTCAGCTGTGGAGAGGTTCAGACAGGCAATTTACATGATGGTTCGGCACCAAACGGTCTAATGGGTTTAGGAATTAGTGATATATCAGTTCCTACCAAGATCGCAAAGAGTGGTTTAATCTCCGACTCTTTCTCCATGTGCTTTGGTGCGGATGGTCACGGCCGGCTTAATTTCGGTGATAAAGGCAGTGCTGATCAAAATGAAACAAAACTTAACATTAATGACTTGTATGTAATTTTTTCCCCTCCTCTCAGTATATTTGTGCCCAGCATGTTAACAGTATCAGACTTTTCATTACTTGAGATTAATTGATTGCCAAATACTAATCTTGTATTACTTGGAACAAGAACATACTGATCTTGATTATTTGGTACCAGCCAAACTTCACTTCACAATTTCTTCTTTATTCCATTTACACATGGATTTTGCCAGACCGTTTTACAACATCAGTTTGACGGAAGTTGGAGTTGGGAGCAACGTCAGCAAAATATCTTTCACAGCAATCGTGGACTCAGGCACTTCCTTCTCGGGATTTACTGATGACATTTATACCATGATTGGCACCAGCGTAAATTTTAGCATTGCAGTTCATCAGAAGTGGCATTACCAACTATTGAGAATTTAGTATTGGCTTTATTTATAATAATTTTTGTTTCTATTGCTAGTTCTCTGCCCAAGTTTCAGAAAAGAACATACAAGTTGAAGGCATTCCTTTTAAGTACTGTTTCGAGATAAGGTACATCCTAAGGAAAAAATAGAGGTAGAATTTAAAATAATTTATACATTAGTGACCACGGAAGAGAATTTTATAAATAGAAATTATAACTTATAGCACCTCTGAAATTTTTCCTGGGATACCTGAAAATTTAGAGAAATTTGGTATTAAGTTCTCGTAGTTCCTCCACTGATCATAAAATCAAAGTTTATTTTCTCATAAGACAGTCATTACACATGGAATATTTGCCACATGATAGATTATTAATTGGCCAATGCTCTGGTACTTCAATCCAAATCTTTTTTTTTCACATGTTCTTACATAGATGACAAAAATAAGAAAGTCAGAAAATCTTATATGGATGGAAAAAAGTAAGTAATAGCTTGGGGAAATTCCTTGATAAATCTGGGAACAATTTTGCTAATCTGTGCTCCCGAAATGAATGGATGTATATAATTCTCTTGTAGCAAAACTGCCGATAACCAATTCTTTTCTGTCTGTGTTCAGTGCGAATCAAACTGGCAACAAAATACCTTCTATTTACTTCACTACCAAAGGGGGAAGCTTGTTTCAACCACTTTATCCTATTATTGTTGTTTATAAAAAGGTATATGGAGATCATTAATTTTTTCATAAATCATGCATGACCAAAGTATTGTATACTATCATGTTTTACCATTTAGCTGATTCATACTTCTGTCATTAATGATATCAGGGAAGTGACAAACCATATGCTTATTGTTTGGCCATTGTGAGTTACGAAATCAACGTAATCGGAGGTAATTATAAATTTTTTAATTAATACTTTGGCATGTCATGATAAACTTAAGATACATATTTATCAACTTTGTTTCAATGCAGAGAACTTCCTAATCGGCCAACGAATTGTCTTTGATCGAGAAAACCAGGTCTTAGGCTGGATGCCCTTCAACTGTTAGTACTCACAATTTGTCAAATTAATTTTTCTCTTGGTTTAATTACGATGATTAGAAATAATTGAAGGTTTGCGTAACACAAAATTCTCAACTACTTCAATGTAATATCAACAGGCTCTGATAGCGGAAATACCAGCACAGCTGCTCCTGCCCCTATACCAGTTCCTAGTGTGTCAGCACCTTCCCCTGCAGTAAAACCCAATAGTGCATTGTCCCGTTATGTTGGCTGTTCAACCATGATAAGTGTCGTGGCATCTCTTATTTCGATAACCCTAATGTGGCTTCCAGTATATTGATAAATTATTTTGTAAATCAGATTTACTTGAGCTGCTGATATGTTATTGTTGTCGTGCTGTTTGTGATGCATGTTTCGAATCATATTGTTATTTTTATCACAATTTTTTTTCTTGCCATGACTTGTTATTTCTTTTATCCCTGAGTACGATTGGATGCAATTTTTGTTGTTATGTGTGCAGATACAATGAATAACTTATATTGATGATCTGGACCGTCTGGACCTGAAATTTAACTATTTAATTAGTCTTAAATTTTAGTTTATTACTTTATTTAATCTAGTATTCTAGTTTTTTTTGTCATAATAAAAAAATCTATTAGACTAATTTCCAACCCTTCCGTGGTTCAATGCACTAAACCAAAAATTAGCTATTATCACAATTGTATTACAACGAATTTTATATTTGTTGAAATAATACATTTTTTTACTACGGATATAAAGTTTATTGTAGTTGTAATGTTTTATGCAACAAAAAATATGACGTAATAAAAAATACAGTTACAACAATATATTAGTTGCAATAAAAAAAATTACAACAAATTTTACTGCTGCAAAAAACAAATAATTATGCAATAAACTTTTTGTTGCAAAATAATTTAATATTAATTATTTGAGCCTTAAATTAGTATTTAAGTTCATAATCCTTAAAAAAGTTTTTTCATTGCAATAATTAAATGAACGGTCAACTATTTTTATTGCAATAATTAAATTAGCGGAGAGACATAAACTTTGTTAGACCTATACATTTCGTTACAATTGCAATTCGGTCTGTCATGGCAAAATGACCCTTACATCTTACAGTCATTTTGGTAATTACTTCCAGAAATATCCCACATGCTAAATCTGATGATCTAACCCTCCGTCGCCTCTTTGTGAATAAAAGAGCCTCACAATCTCGCCTCTCCGTCGCCTCTCCTTCGACTGAGCATAGATTTCCCCTTTTCTCTGTGCCAACTTCATTCCACGATCAAGAGAGAAATCACGCTTCGTTCAAGCTCGTTCGATCTTGATTGGAAAACATGTCGTCGACCTTCAGCAGAGATGAGACATCACCTTTCTTCGGATTCCTTGGTGCCGTTGATGTGCTGGTGTTCTCATGTAAGAATCCTCTTTTGTCAATCGTTTAGATTTGTGATCTAGGTTTTCGATCGACAATTGAATTTCTCGATAGTGCAACTTATGCGATTAGATAATGAAACTTATAAAAACAAACATTAAAGCACATTCTCAAAATAAAACACACCTTAAATTATAATTATTAAAAATATCAGATCACATCATGCATATTTTTAAATGATAAAAAGAAAATCTTCAATGTTAATAATACTGTTAAATATATTATATAGTAAGTTGTTACGTATAATCATACAAATGACAAAAGTATGCATGTTTGCACCATAATTTGATCTAAAATAAATAATATATAAAAAATGATTAGCCGTTTTTTAATTTAACTTATGTATAACATTGTTTTAACGTTAAGCGATCATCTCATTGTTAAGGGTGATTATTGTAGCTTCCAATAAAAATAGATAGAGGGACAAAAAGTGAGTTAACAATGTATTGTAGATTATACTCATTGTAGCAGTGGCAGAACTTAGCTCTGGCCATAGTGGGCCATGAGCCCCTCTCTAATATGATAACATGCACTAGAGTATATATTTTCAGAGTCAATTTATCACTACTACAGAAATGATCTTTAATATGCCCTCATTTAATAGCGAGTCTACCAAAGGACCGCTATTAAAAAGGGATAATGACAGTCCTGAAATTAATTTTAAATCTTTCATATCGAACTTTATTACAGATCATGTTTTAAAACCTTTTTTATAGCGGACCATTAAGAGGTTCGGTACTAAAAACCATCTTTATTATCGGATGGCTTGGAATAGCCGGTATTAAAAACAATTTTTAAAATGGAATGGCTTGAAGGGTTCGATTTTAAAAGTGTTCTTTAATAGCAGTCTTTAGTCCTATATTAAAAGGGATCTTTAACAGTGGACTTCTTCTAATGCCCGATTTTAAAAGTATCCCACAGATTGCCCTATTTCTTTAAATCTGCAACATCTATTCTAACTGATCAGAACGAAGGTCCTAAATCATATTCTCATTAGTCTTGACTCGAATTAGAATAAAAAGCCTAGCGGAGGCTCAAGTTTTATTCTGATTCATGTCTCCTTTTTTCGTAAAATAATTTGTGGACTTTATTAAAATTTTCAATCTTTAAAATCTTATCTTTTATAATATCCCCCTCCACAAACTCTATATCCTCAAAGAATCTAGTGTCATTATATAATGTCTCAATTATTTGTGTTATGTAGGTTTGTAATAATGCCTTTAGTGAGAATTCATATCTATTCAAATGACAACTCATATTTCTTATGTTCAATTTGAACGTCTTTAATAATTCATGATTATTAAAGAGTCTAACTTTATTTGAACATACCTATATTCCTAAAAAAAAATTAAATATACATTCAAATCATTTTTATGGTATAATAAGATGTCTTTAGTAGGTATTTCAATATATGTTACCTTATGCTGCAGTACTTTATATTTCATATCATAGATTTTATATGTGACATTAATTGTATTATTATATTTCTTTTTATTGCGAATATAATTCGACAATATAAATGACACAAATTCAAAAGTACTCATTTTTTATATTGGTTTGAACTATCAATCTAGCCTTAGATCGTTGAAACTCTCTTATAAATTTATCTACCGAGTGAGATTGTTGCCTCCTCAAGAATTGAATCACAGGATTCAAGTGAGTTCTCATCTTAAATCGTTCAAAAACTGCATCAACCAGTAGTGGCCAGGGTGGATCGGGATGTTCTAACCTATAACAACAATACCATTCTGCAGTATCATTTGTAAAGCTTCTAATGGCAAGTTGTATCTTATATCGTTCTGGAGTTTGATAGTACTCGAAATAGAAAGTGCAATTGTCAAGCCACATCTCGGATGTGGTACCATCAAAAGAGGGAATATCTAACTTAGGTAGGTACACCCTAGAAAAGGGTAGTAGAGTCTAAAGCTATGTTGATCCTTCGACCCTCAACTTCATGGTCAAATTTTCATCCATCTCGATATTAGAATCAACAGATTCATAAGTAGTGCTACTACTGTTACCCACAAATAGCCCTTCGATACCTCTGGTGTTATTGTTGATCTTCGCCATCATCGTCAACAGTTGTTGGAAACGCTCATCTTTAATATGATTGGACACTTGCAATTGTTCATCTCGAAGCTTGATGATGCTTGGACATCTCTAGCAAACTGATTCAGTCGGTCGTTTGCAGCAGCTAAATCTGGTACCGTATCTGGGACAGATCCAAATCTGATATTTGGTGGCATTTAGAAATTGAAGAAACGATATTTTCAGATGCGATGTTTTGGTTCTGATACCACTTACTACGATCATAATTTAAGCAAAGAAGAATAAAAGGAGAATAGATTGGGATTTTAATGAGAAATTTTATTGAAAATTAGGGATAGCCTCAGCTAAGCCTGTTATAGGTAAAATTGTTCAAAATGATTCGATACAAATCTCTCTGACCTAAGCCTAAATAAGCAAAAATAACTATCGATATCACAGCTGCTGCATTGCATAGTGTTAACAGAAATAAAATGGACAACAAAATTCCTTCTGCTATTCTTCTCCATTTGCTAGTTCTTTCGTCGTCTCCATTCTCTGCCTAGCCCCACCAGTCAGTTGAAACGCTCTTTGGTCTGTTTTTAATGGATGGGCCCTACTGTCAGTGATAGTCTTCCTTTTAATTGCCTGCCCGCCCTTGCCTGACCGAACTGTCCCGGTTTCTTTTCTCTCATACAATTGAATCTTTTCAACGGTCGACTCCAAACTTCCCATTTCTCGTAGCATGTTGAATCAGCAGAGTTTCACTAATTCTTCTAAGGAAAATTTAAAGAGAGTGCTTTATTTTTCTAATATTGGAAATTCTTGACTAATCAGACCCAACTATTGGATATTCTCTTTGATTTTTTACAAAAATATTTTCTAGAAGATAACTTAGAGCGATATAAAATTGGGAACTCAAGATATTAACGAGAAGATATATATTGCATGGTCGTAATAACTCGCAAGATTTATCAAGATCAGACAAGACGGTTCGTGCACGACTTGACTGCCCTTGATATCTAATGATCATAATAATATAACTAATTACAAGAAACAGATTACTTGTTAAATTGACATAGCGGTGATGGCTAACAGTTATATAAGAGCAGATAATACGCCAAATACGAAAGGGGATGTAGCTCAGATGGTAGAGCGCTCGCTTAGCATGCGAGAGGTACGGGGATCGATACCCCGCATCTCCATTCATCATTTTTACTTTTTGACTTTCTAAGTTCTTTTTAAAAAATTGGCGCGTTGCATCGTCCATCCATGCATCTGAACTTTGATAACGACAACATTATATTAACAATCCTCTAATTTTACTGGGCCTTCAAATTGTTCATTGATTGCAAGCAGTCTTTATGTATCTGAAATTTGATAACGACAAGGAAGACCACATTTGCAATAATTGTATTGGGTCAATTCTTCTTCATTAGTTGCAAGAGGATTCAAGATAATATAATTACATTCCTACAAGATTACTTTAATTCATCCACTGAATAATAATTACGTTCCTAAAGGAAAGATATTAATGCAGTTTAGTTTGGTCTTATTGATAATCTCTCAATAATAATCCTTCAATTACAATATATTTACTCTTTAAAGAATGGTTTACTTATTTTCTGTCTCACTCTATAACTATATTTACAATCTAACCTTTAAAAAATACAATCTAAATAAATAAAAAATCAACAAACTGATGAAAAAAGACGTAATCCAAACAATTGTCTTCAAATCATATGTTGTTGTACTTGCCCACAAAGCTCTTGTGCAACCAATCTCCTGCTCCTGTTAATTGTAATCATGCACAAATACACATGCTCCTCTAGCTCCTCTAGTTGCTCCATAAATTCTTCCTCTCCTTCCACCACTTCTCTTGTTACCTCTCTCACTAGACGTCTTTTCCTCTCTTCAAGCACCATCCTTACCACGTTTCGACCATGTTCAATCTCGTCATGTGCCCGTTGTACCATTCTACTTATTGTGTCAAAATCCCTCTCTACAATGTATGCTCCTTTCACCGCCATATCCATCTGCACTTCCGATCTCACATTGCGTTGGATTTCCGTGGCAATACACTTCAATATTATGAAAATGGGTACTTTCTTAGCAACACGAAGGAAACCGGCTCGACGGTGTATTCGCCGATGGGCAGCAGCAAGGTGAGAAACAAGTGGGGGGTATCTGCAAATAGTTAATCGCAAAAACATCTCTTCAGAAATTGAATTGTTATATTAAAGGATTTAAGAGTTTCTTCTATCCAACAAGAAAAATTATCAATATAAGATTCATCATAGCGCCGCATGCATTTTCTTCGATATTAAGAAACGTAACCCATTTCCTTTTTTGGAAACCTAACTTTGTTTCACACTTGTATCCGACGAGTCCAACTCCCAGACAGCCAATTAATCACAATGTGCCATGCATACAAAAGATTTATCATTAGGCCAGAGGTGATTTGCGAGGGTCATGAGCCGGGGTACAAAGAAAGTGTGGGACAACGACCTTTCCTCTTTTGCTTTTGTATCCTTATATGAAACTAAACATATCAGAATCTATTGAAATATTCCTTCATATTTAAAATCAAATTCCTAAAAAACACGATATATATAGGAACCTCAAGGATAAACAAACATACCGTGAATGTGCACTATGGAAGAGCGCCAGGTTTTGTGACGAAAGGGGGTTGTCTATCTCAATTCGCTTCTCCAACTCTGCAAATGCAGTTTGTCCCGGCTCATCATTCAACTTTCCCTTTGCCACCTTAGACAATCGAAGTAGGAAAAACCTGATGTATCTGTGATGTCGTCTCGCCTTATCTATTGATGCAAGAAGCACACCACACGCAACACTAGTATCCGTAGTTGTTTCAAAGAATTTGACCAGAATTGACGGTATGTTAAGGCCGCACAATTTCTCCTGGCTTGGGCTGAGCACAATGTTTGGAAGGTTTCTAAAGAAGCCAGAAGGGATAGGAGACAGGTGTATATATCCGTTTGGACTTTGGTTTAGATTCTGATCTTGATTTCCATTGCTGGTTTTGTTATTGCTTTTCTTTTGATCACTACCAACGGTTCGGTTTGGATGCGCCATGGTGTAGAGGTCCATGTAGGATTGTGTTCGGAGATTCGCATTGTATTCGTCTTCTACGTTAAAGGGGCTTGCGCTCCCAAATGAACTACTCGGATCCATTTCTTTCTCTTCGTTTGCATGACCTGAGAGGGGTTGAGAGAGAGGGAGACACAGGAGATTTTGTTACTTGAAAGTTACGTAAGACCAGAAAAACAAGAAACTAAACAAGCAACACCGTGAAATTGGTTATGATATTTCTCCATTTTAGAAACAGGAGAGACTGTTTTTTGCCCCACTGAGTCACCGACACGCAAAGCAAACTAGACAATGTTCTGGCATTGACAGTATAAACTGGAGAGAACATAAAATACTGTGTTTTGACAAATCATAGTGACAGAAGATACCGTGTTTAATTAATTAAATGTTGCTTGTGTCAAATGCCCTTTTCTCAAGGATTAAAAAAAATCTGAGTTAGACTGATTTAGTTATGCTACCAGCTAACGTCATACTGACATCAATACTAAATTCTCAGTAAGTTACTAACTCTTTCCTAATTCTCTACTACAATCACAATGCGACCAGTATTCCTAGTAAAATCATGCAAAAAGAAAGAAACGGAGATAGAAAAAGGAAAAAGAAAGCTGAAAATAATGAAAGAAAAAAAAAAAGAAGTTAATGAAAATACGGATGAAATTATAACATACCTGACGCTTTTTTATCGAAATCATGTGATCCAGAAGAATAACGAGCCTCCAATTTTCGCGACATTCTGATTTTGGGACACATCTTAGATCGACCAAACGATATATGTATTTGGTTTTATCTTTAGTGATCAAAGATATATAATTTGGAGAAACATAAAATCTGAGATGGCAACGATGGAGAATCTGTCAGCGTCGCAGTATGTTATATATAAGTGTTGGTAACACTTCAAACAAAGAGGGTGAATAAGAAATTAAACTAACGGAAGGAGAAGAAAATGCAATTAGATATTTAGATGAGAACACCGCCGCACTAGATTTGAATTTTCCTGAGGCACTTACTAAGCTGCCTTTGTGTGTAGCAGGTTATATATGTAGAGATTATATTAGAAGAAAGGTACGCACAGGACCCACATATCAGTAACTGTTGCGTGCTATAATGGTACAAAAGGTACAGAAGATCACGAGTTGACAGAGGATGGTGGTGGACAATTGTGGTAGCTCCACGTGCTTCCTTTTCAATGGTACCATTTTCTCTTCTCAAACTCTGTTTGAAGAATTGGGGCAAGGTAAGGGCAAGTACCACACGCTATTAACTTTTTTTTTTCCACACTTCCAATTATTTCTAATTTTGCTACTTTTTTCAAGCAACAAGAAAAGGGAGAAATAGGTAGCTTTATAACTGTTTCTTTTGTAATTTTTATTATTTTCATTCCGCAATTGGGGATAATCAAATCCAAATATTGGAAAAAATAGATTCAAAAACATGCTTTAGTTATTAAGGGCAATCTTTCTCGTGTGGAAGATCTCAGTTTCGAAATTCAGAAAGAAATTTCTAGTGGAAAATTAAGAGTAAAAATGATTGACCTTACCATCTTTACTCAAAATTAAATAATAAAAGAACATGCTCTGATGCTCGGATAAGAATTACAAATAGTAATATTTATATGAATTTCAGATATTTTTTCTCTTGTGGCACTCGGACATCTACTTCAGTGTTTTACGTATTAATCAAATTAATAATATAATCTTCAGATCTAATAACTCAATTATAGGTACTCCGATTTGAGGCATCTTCATGGGTAATCAATTGTACATTGGAATTCACCTTGTAAATTCATAAGATATTTTTTCTTTTCTAAAACAAATACATGTACATAAATAATGTAACTTTTATTTTGTTTTAGTGAAAATTCTAAGTAGGCATGCCTACATTCCCAAAAAATAAGTTTGATAATGAGTAATGACAAGTAATTATGCACACTATTTGAGGTATCTGTTTGATTTTCCACAAATAAATTTTTGAGCATTTAAATAAAGTATAACGGAGGTTGTTTATCAATTTATCAAAATCAAATATGCGGCAAATTAGATTGAAAACATCGACGTGCTTTTTTTATAAAAAAAAATTTAAGAAGCCTCAAAAAAGGCTGCCCGCCTAAACATCGACATACATAAAAGGCAAACGATACATGTAAGCGCTAATATAAATAAGTGCACAATATAATTTGATAGTTTTTTATACTTGCATAAATAAGTTTCCGAACATGTAGATCTATGATGGATGCTATCAGTGGCGGAGCCAGGATTATCGTCAGGGGATTTAAGATTTACGATTTTTTCAGAGGTTCGAAATGATGATTATTCATAGGAAAAATTTATCTTACATAGTCATTTGTGCAAAAAAAAATTCAAATACATAGTCATTTCTGAAAAAACCTAATATTTATGGTCATTTTTGAAATTTTTTTCCAGGTGGTTCAGCTGCACTCCTGGTTAAATGTGGTTCCGCCACTGCACATGCATCCAGAGATCAGCTGAACTCTTGAAATTTTTTTTTCAAAAATGATCATATATATTATATTTTTTAAAAAATGACTATGTATTTGTACAAATAACTATATAAGATAATTTTTTTCAAAAAATAATCATCATTTCGAACCCACTGAAAAAAAAAACGTAAATCTTAAACCCCTGATAAGAATCCATAATCCGCCCCGGATGCTATCCACCAATTTTGTGCTTTTAAGATCATTAATGTTACCAAGTTTGAAAACATCAACAAACACACATAAAAGCACTACGAATGTCTATTTGAAGAATATGATGTGCAATATCTGATTTTATCTGTTTGATTTTTGACAAAAAATAAATTTAATTTCCAAGCGTGTTAAGAATATATAAGGAATATTATTTGTCAATTTCGGTAATATTATGACCATAAATATGGCCAAATTGGATTAAATACATCAGCATAAATCATTTGAAATTCTTTTTAAAAGAATATTTTGCGCAATATTCAATTTGCAGCTAGATTTTTGCACAAATAAATTACTAAGCCTGTGAAGGGCATATAGCAAATTTCGCCAGTCAATTTGTTGATATAAAGATAATAATTGCATTCAGATAACATATAATTGCATAAGAATTTTTATGCAATATAATTAATTTATTTGATCGTTTCATTAAGGAAATTAATGTAAGGACATATATTAGGTGTTACCTATCAGTAATCTTCAGATGATAATTGTAACCAAATTAGATAAAAAATACCAACAAAGATACAAACATTGTAAATTCACATATATTTGAAGAACTTTGTGCATAATGATGCATAGGTTTGATTGTTGTAATGCATATTGATATTAGATGTTATCTATCAATCTTTGTAATCTTCAGATGATAATTGTGACCAAATTAGATTATATCAACAAAGATACAAACACTGTAAATTCACATATATTTTAAGAACTTTGTGCATAATGATAAATATGTTTGATTTTTGTAATGCATATTAACATTTTGTATTCGTCAATTTTGATGATCATAGAACCACAAATACGAGCATATTGATTAAAAACATCATCAAATACACACAGTAATAGAAATTCACATAAAAAAAGATTTTTGTATGATATTTGCTATATTTATTCTCTTGTTGGTGCATTTCGATTAGGTATAACCAAAAAAACTTAAGTCCTCAACAATTGCAATAATCTATGTGTGAAAGATGAGATATTGAAATATAACGAAAGCATTACTTACGTTTTATCTCTAAGATCTTTTATTTTTGTCACTCAGGCAAAGTCAAAGAAATTGGTGTATACGATCGAGAGCGAGCCCTTGTTCTTTACCCTTGAGTTGATTGCTAGCAAGTCCTTCCAAGATGGTACAGATGCTCTACTATTTTCTCTTAACTCATGAATGAAGTATAAGGTACTTGTCTTTAATGAAGAGAGCAAGAGAGAGACAGAGCTAAAGTACATCACATGCACACCTAACAATAAATCATATATTTTGGAGATTCATCGCTTAAATACTAGTGCTATGAGATCTTTAGCAATATCTCATAATTATGACAAAACTTTTGAAATCTTATTAAGTTATCGTAACCTATAAAGATCATGGCATGATTATTGAGATCTTATCAAGATCTCATAATCTATAAAGATCATGACATGTTCGAGATCTTATCAAGATCCTATAATCTATAAATATCATGGCAAAATTCTCGAGATCTTATCAAGATCTCGTAATATCTGAAGATCATGGCATGTTTCTCGAGATCTTAATAAGGATTTAAATTAAACTAATTATAACTAATTCTTCAACAATTATAATTAATTTTCATTAATTTCATATGTATTTGTATTCAAATTAATGAAATATGATCATGTCATGTCTTAATTAATCACATTTATATAGCATATATAACATATTACTTAGCATAATATTTGTGAGAGTATTTTATATATTAATCATATTAATACATAGTCCAAACTATTAAATTTTATGTGTCAAATTCTCACAGTTATGTCTTTGCACAAACAAATTTAGAATATTATGTACACAACATATATAGATGTAATATGTTTATTTTGAATGACAAATGATTTAGTCTAGTAATAACTAACTATATATGATGACTTCAATGTCGTCATGATTCAAATCTTTGTGAATCATGTTAAAAGGCTTGCTTTAAATATATTAGAAAAAGACATGTGGTCAAATATATTAAAAACATCAAGATACATACCAAATCATTGTACATGTATATAACTAGAAGATCTTTATGCATAATATTTGATCTGTATTGTTGAATTTTGCACAAATATTATTCTTCGATTATATTAATCATAGGATCAGCAATTGTACATCTTCTGCTTGGTTTTTTGTGGTCAACTAGAAAATGTAGAACATTTATTTCTCCATTGCCGCATAAGTTGTCATTTTTGACAAAGAATACGATGTCATATGCATGAATGTATTAATTTTGGTTTTTCTTCATTAGAATGTTTATAGAGTTCATTTACAAAATTAAATGCATCTGAATTACAACATTGGAGAATTTTATTAACATCATTTCTTTGGGTTATATGGAATATTAGAAACACCATAATATTTCAAAATGGACAAATAAAATTAGCTTCATCAATACATAGTTTTATAATGCATTTGTTCTTCTATTGAACATGTGCCAACCAAAATGGCTCATTTTTTTTAATTCTCAAGTAAGATTTGTGATTGATGTGGCTAACACTCAAGAAATATCAATTGAACAAAGAGGTAGAAACCAGTATAGATGAGGATCTGCTAGGCTAAAATGTTACACAAATAAATCAAGACATTGCACTAATTTGATATATTTTGAAATATTCCTACAAGATGTAACAGCTTTTCTGAGTTGTTTTGTTGGATTTTCTTGCTATGTGTTAGCTGAGAATGTTTTGAGGTCAGTCAATTTACTTCGTAAGTTAGACTGAGGTAGTTTAAGTAGTTAATATTTTTTGTTTTTTTAACATGTACAGATCTTATGTACCGAACAGTTTGTATATATGTTGCCTCTATTTGAGGCTGATGGCTCATCTCGAACTTATTTATAATAAAAAAATTTAAACGAATATATATATATATATATATAGAGAGAGAGAGAATGGTTAATGTGAAAACGTTTGCACTTAGGTCGAAGTGCAAATGTTTCACGTTAGTCAACTTTTTGTGGTTAAAATTTAAGTTTAAGTTGCTTAATAAATTCTTCATATCAAAATCTTGTAGAAAATCAAAAATTTCGTGATTTTTAGAGCTTTCTGACTATATTTTAAATTTTTTTTAAAAACAGTCCTGAAAAGGTTATGTTTTTTTTAATATTAATCTGGAGTGTTTTTAAAAAATATTTAAAATATAGCCAGAAAGCTCTAAAAATCACGAAATTTGATTTCCTACAAGATTTTGATATGAAGAATTTACTGAGCAACTTAAATTTAAATTTTGACCACAAAAAATTGAGTAATGTGAAACTTTTGCATTACGGTCGAAGTGCAAACGTTTTCACATTAGCCATACTATATATATATAGGAGCATGGCTAAAATAATATGCATAGTACACCACATAACGTACTATGCGCCTATTTGTATTTAATTTGGTCATTAAATTGATATTTAAGTTGCTCAATAAATTCTTCATATCAAAATCTTGTAGGAAATAAAATTTCGTGATTTTTAGAGCTTTTTGCTATTTTTTAAATATTTTTTTGAAAACAGCCCAGAAATGACACTTTTGTAGTATTAAATCTGGACTGTTTTTAAAAAATATTTAAAAAATAGCTAGAAAGCTCCAAAAATCACGAAATTTAATTTCCTACAATATTTTCATATGAAAAATTTATTGAGAAACTTAAATCTCAATTTAATGACCTATATCTATATGCATAGTACGTTATGTGGTGTACTATGCATATTATTTTAGCCATGCTCTGTATACAGAGGTATAATGTACCTACACCCTACCTTTTGCCGTATGATTGACACTCCTATGTTGCTGTTTTTTTTTTTTTTTTTGATTCATACTGCTATGTTGCTGTTGCCGTTGAAGTATGTACAGGGTTAATCTTTTGACTTGGTTTGTTGGTTTTAATGAAAAATAATTAAAAATGATTAAAAAGATGAACGGTCTTGTGGGCTTCAGTCCAGTGACTCCAATCCAAACTGGTTTTGTACTTTGTAGTTCATAATTTTGGATTGACCTATCCAGCCCAGTAAAAAGTTATCATCTCTAAACCAATATATAATCATATCTTGCTTTCATGTCAAATCAAACATAGTTAAATGAAGAACCATATTACCTGAACTAATACATCCTTTCATTTTACAGGCTCATTCTCATTTCTCAGTTATGAACCGCAAAATAAGATGAATAAGCTTCTGTTAGATTGTTACCAATTGAACTAAAGTACCAAGTAACAAGACCTATATATGTAGTATTGAGCTTGTTCAGGCCCATATTTCTAGCCCAAAATGTATATGATGTATCAATTTCCTCTAAGGCTTATACTGGAATCGTATTCTCTGCACCGCTTTTTACCGGTGCTCTCTGCACTCGTTTAATCCGGTCGTCCGTTTGACTTGGACGGCTAATCGTAATTATATGCTTCAGAGAGGCTTTTGTATTATAAAATCAGATTCGTTCAAATTTAATCCAATGTTTCAAGTTAAACAAGTGCAGAGAGCACCGATAAAAATGAGTGCACTGTGCAGAGGATATCGTTTCAACTTATACTACTATTCATGTCTATCAAGACTAAATTAAAGGCTTTAAAGCCCATTAAGGTGGCCTCTCAATTCATTGCCATCCAAATCCTACTTTGGTCGATTCAACAGTAGTACAGTAGCATGACCCTTTAAAAATTGTAATTTGTATTAGAATATAGAAACATCTAGATATAACATTTAATAATAATAATTAATGACTTTTATTGTTTAAACTTTCTTATGTGCTTTACTTTAAAGACAAACTGAACCTAACATTCTCTGTATTGAATGTGAAGCAAAAGCCAAATCTATACAAATTAAATTAGCGTTTGATAGAAAAGAGGCAATTGGCCCTATTTGATTATTAGATTAATTAACATGATACCTTTCGGCTGGCCAAGCATCGAGAGTCCCATACTATCCTTTCGGCTGGCCTTCAGATGCTCAACCGCCTACCTGTGCCAGAGGTGCCACCCACCCGTCCAACCGAGGCAGAGCTTGCCCCAGACAGCGACCTTACACCACCATCCCCTACCTTCCCAGATCCACCTTCTCCGCTGATGAGGACAATGCCAAGCCGTCCTCTCACCTGTCAACCCTCAGATCCAACTCTTCCCACCAGACGCAGCACGCGCACTCCGCATCAACCTTCGCACTATGCAGGTATGCTTCTTACCCCAGTCATAAGGAAAAAAAGAGTGAAAACTCTTCTTAATACCCGTTCGGAAAAATCGGCAAGTGCGGAAATTATTAAACGTTTGCATGATGAGTCCCTTAAAACAGTACCGCTTCAGGATTTAGAAATTGGAATTTTATCCACCGACATCCAACTAGGTCAATTTCGTGCTGATATACAGTGTGATGACAGTGTTTCTAAGGCAAATAATTCCACTAATCTTGCAGATGAAAAGACTCAGCAAGAACCACCCGCAGGCAACAAGGACAATCTAATGGACACTGGTTTTGACCTGGCAGCAGCTTTTGCTGCGCTAGACGACATGGATGGAACGCTCGAAGATAACACAGTCATGGAGATAGGTGAGGATGAAATGATGCAGGACAAGGATCATCATGACTTCGAGTCAGGGACTGTCGGGGCCGACCCTTAGGCCTGCGCCTCTCCTTAATCCACCAGCCTCCTTACAGGAACCCTCATTTTGGATTAAGTTGTTAAGAAAAACTACATTAGGATAATTCTTGTTAGTTATGTTATCTTTGCTTTCTTGGAATGTACGAGGATTGGGAGACACGCACAAATTTGAGGTGGTTAGGAATCTTTTAAGAGGAGCGGGATGTAAAATTTTGTGTTTGCAAGAGACTAAATTAAATGACATTGACTTTTTTAAACTCAGGCAAATCTGTCCCTCACATTTCAAATCATATCACTACAAACCATCACTATCATCCCGCGACGGGTTGCTCATCTCGTGGATTGACACGATCACTGTCCTTGACTCACTCACACACAATTTCTCTTGTTCTATCATAATAGAATCCAATTTTACATTCATGCTCACAAACGTATACGGCCCAACAAACGACTCACTAAAGGAGGAATTCTTATTGGAACTCAAAACAATTAGAGCTCTAAACGACCTACCATGGGTAGTGGTGGGTGATTTCAATATGTTCTGTACCCCGGAAGACACTACTGGATCATCATTCAATTTACACGTTGCGCTACAGTTCAACCGGTGCTTGGAAGAAACTAATCTGATCGAGGTTCCACTTCAAACACGTACATACACATATTCAAATAAGCGACCAACGCCAACGCTATCCAAATTGGACAGAATCTTCCTTTCGCCGGATTGGATAACTCATAACGGCTCGCCTCTCCAACGATCACTAACGGACATAGCAACCCAGACCACGCCCCTCTTAAACTGACAATCCAAAAGTTAAGCCGACATAAACCTAGGACCTTCCAATTTGAGAGATTTTGGTTGCAATTCAGTGACTCGCGTGAGGTAGTCAGACAAGCATGGAACATTCCTAATCCATCATCAATTACAGCTATAGACTACCTCAGAAGATTAAACTCCACAAGGAAAGCTCTAAGTGAGTGGGCTAGGAAGAAGTTTGCAAGAATGCCAACGCTCCTATCAAGGACAAAAGATATCATACAGGCTTTGGATAAAGCAGAGGAAGTTAGAACACTGCAACCAAATGAATTTTCCTTCCGACTGAAACTTCGGGAGCATGCATACGACCTTGCACTAATTGCAGAAAGCAAGTGGCAACAACGCTCCTCCATCCGCTGGTTGAAGCTTGGAGATAATAACACTCGATATTTCCACACGATATCAACTCAACGGCTACAGAGCAACCAAGTTCAAAACCTCCAGGTAGAAGGGCACACGCTCACGGATGCCAAAACAATAGCCCTGGCATTCGCCAAACATTTAAAAGACATCATGGGTAGCATATCCCCAACCACCCGGTTACCGAACGGATTGCTCGGTTCTATGCCAATGGAAGATTTGGCAATGCTGGAATCACCTTTCACAACGGAGGAGATGAAAAAAGCTGTATTTGCATTAGCAAAAGGAAAAGCCTCAGGTTCGGATGGATTTCCATCAGAATTCTTCCAACATTATTGGGAGATAGTTGGACCTACTTTGACCAAGCTCATTCAATCTTTCTACAACAATGAGTTGGACCTCTGGCGTATAAACAAAGCATGTATCACAATGATTCCCAAACATAAAGGAGCTACCCAGATAGATGACTTCAGGCCAATTAGCATCAGCTCCTCAATAATCAAAATAATATCTAAATTGCTTGCTGATAGACTCCAATCAGTGATGCCAATCCTGATATCCGAAAACCAAACGGCGTTCATCAAAGGAAGAAACCTGATGGAAACATTTCTAGTAGCACGGGAATCTATAATCATAAGACACAAACTGCAAACTCCCACCATTATCTTGAAGGTGGACTTCAGGAAAGCTTTTGACACAGTTTCGTGGGACTACTTATTGAGCCTATTACAGGCTAAAGGATTCCCCAAAAAATGGATATCCTGGATAAAAAATCTCCTCATATCCTCCTCCTCATACGTTAAGGCCAATGGAATCTACGGTCCTTCCTTCTACCATCGTCGAGGATTAAGACAAGGAGATCCTTTATCTCCGCTACTATTCTTACTAGCGGCAGACACATTACAAACCCTATTTGAGGTGGCAAACCCTATTATACTATCAACGACCGCTTTAAATGCAGCCTCTTACCAATTTGCGGATGATACTCTGATCATATCAGATGCTCACCCAGACAACCTAAGGGCAATTACCCAGTTACTAAAATACTACGCAGATTTATCTGGCCTCCAGTTAAACCTAGCAAAAAGCAGCTATGTACCACTCCACATACCCACAGACTTACAACAGGTGGTTACGGGCATCCTCGGCTGCGAGGCCCACCAATTCCCAATGAAATACTTAGGGCTCCCCCTCACTATCCGGAAGCCGTCAAAAGCAATGCTCCTCCCCATCCTGCAGAAAATCCAGGCTAAACTAACGGCATGGAAAGGAAAGATGCTCTCCAAAGGAGGTCGCCTCACGTTGATCAACTCGGTCATGAACTCAATTCCCCTTCACTACATGCAAGCATTTAAATTCCCTTGCTGGCTCAACAACGAAATTGAAAGATCAAAAATGAGATTCTTCTGGAAAGGAATGGACATCCCCACAAAGGGAGGTTACCTTGTAAACTAGACTACGGTATGCCTATCGAAACAGAACGGTGGATTAGGAGTATTAGACATCAAAACACTAAACATAGCAATTCTTATCAAATGGCTTTGGAAAATCTCCACTAACCAAGACTCTATCCTCCCACGATTCATCAACTCCCACTATAACTGGCCCAACCAAAATCTAGCTGGGGAGACTGCCGATGCGACAATCCCATCCTTCTTCCTCCGAAACCTACTCTCACTATTACCTATACTAACCCCCTCAATAAGGACACTACCAGATGGAACACCCGCATGGAAATGGGCAGAATCGGGTCAATTCTCCTCCAAATCAGCGTACAGGCTTCTTATCAACCCAGGAATCATATCTAAGGAAGCTCCTTATATATGGAACACTAAGGCACCTCTCAAAGTTAAAATATTCCTTTGGACGACACTTCGCAACAAGTTGCCTACAATGGAAATTATCCGGAAAAGACATGGCACTTATAGCGAATCTTGTATGCTCTGCCAAAATAGAACAATTGAGACAATCAACCACCTCTTTCTATCGTGCCCCTACTCTTCTTCAATATGGCAACAACTTCGAGCCTACACGGCCTCTGATGCCTCAATGGATATACTCTCCTTCTGGTTAATGAACAGAGCTGACAGAGAACATCTCGGGACGACGTCAGTAGCCCGCTGGGACTCATTACTCTGCGCAACACTCTGGAGCATCTGGAAAGAGCGCAACCGACGATTATTCTCGTCGATATCAAGACCACGCAACCTTCTAGTTATGGAAATAGTTAGAGACACATCTAATTGGATAGCATACTGTTAACTTAGAGGAAGCGTGTAAACTTTTCAGTTTTGATATGTAAATAATGTAATAAATTTTTTTCTATTAATGAAATTTCTAAGTAGGCAAAGTCTACTTTCCTCAAAAAAAACATGATACCTTTAAATTCCAAAATGAAGGAATCCTATGAAGTCAAATAAACTAAAGAGGTATATTTCATACTTCTAGTCTCTGTTTCTTGACAAATTAAGAGAACAGACAATACAATTCTTGTGACAAATGAAGAATTACTTGTTAATGCCACGAAAATGAATCATGAACCTCTGTAAGTTATTTAAATAAAGAAGCATGTAAGATAGATTTAACCAAAAGGTGAAAACCGGCTTGTAGTTTACCCTTTCTTTTTATTAGTCTGATAAAAATCAAGTACAAGTACACTATTATTCTATAGATATCAACACAAAAATAAAAAAAGAACCCAAAAAATGAGATAAACACCAGTGATTTCCCTTGAACAAATTCAGATTTTCGACTTCACCGCACCTTTCTGCAATTCAGCCTAACCTCCTGACCACCTGTCAGACTACTCATCCTTAACATTGATTTAACGAATGCGAGGTTAAATGCCTCTTGCGAATTTGCGAAGGTAGTAACAAACCCCTTTGTTTTTGGGTGCGATAGGAGTGCTGCGTCTGAAGTGAAGAGGCTCATTCCTGACAAGAGCATCTTGTAGTACATGTTGTCAAAAACCGTGTTAGTCGCATCCAATGTCGCACCAGCACTGTTTACTGTGTTGTTCGCGGGGCATGCTTTCCTTAAGCCGGATGCAAATGATGGGTTTAGTGATGGGTCTATGCCATTTACCGAGTTGAATCTGTGGATTCTGTTTTGAAAGGATGAGCAATGTGCAAATCCTAGAGTGTGCCCCCCTGATATTTAGTAAACATTACGAAGTTAATCATTAAGATTCCTTTTTATTTATTCGATTAAATGCAATGTTCATATATGATATACTTTTTTTACAAGATTGCAAGCCGAAAAGTGAATAAATAATTGGACATGCATGAACATGTTAGGTATATGCAAAATGACACTTTTTGGTGGGTCAGGTTTAGTATGGTGGCTTCTCACATGAAAGGATTCCAATTTGCATAGGTAGACCTCTAAGCTAACTATTTTTATGCACATCATTGCAACTTCCCAGCTGGTACTTTGTATTCGGTATAAATTTATTCCTTACTGCTTATCACCTGAAGTTCGATTATAATTGTCAGAGTGCACAACAGATAGTTCGATTTACTCAATCATAACCGCATTTTGGGGGAAATAGTAAGGACATTTGTGCACAAGTAATGATTTAAGGACAAATCTGTTAAATTTCAAAGAAGAAGTACACAAAAAGACAAACAGAAAAAAGGTTCAGTCAGGTATAAGTGCAATATTTGCTCATCATACATAACTAAAACGCTTTGCTGGAACAAGATATCTATACAATTATGAATTATCACATAATTGTTTTAGTCATTTTTTTGCTGGATGATAACATCAAAGTAGGCAGTGCACATGTTCTTGTCTATATTGATATTTGGCTTATACTGTGATTGTATTTCTGTCGTGCGCAGTTTCAAAGAGTCAGTGTGCTATGTTTTGTTATCTTTCTTGAGTTTTTTTTAAAACCACACATCATGGTCCCCATTTAATTATTCTTTTCTTGGGATATTACAACTTTTATATCCATACATATCATCTTTTAATATGTACAACTAAGAAAAGTACTTGAGAGTTTAAATATTTCATGAAGTGAAGTTTAGAGAGGATCTGAATAGCTGTTAGATCACTCACAATGATAGAAATTTTTGCTTAAAAAGGAGCAAGCATGCAATTGTCGATAAGGGCTACTAACCATAGTAAAGCATTTGTGCTCCAATAATCTAATTTGTGAGGTACTTAGAAGACAAAAAAAACATATGTCATATCTAATGCCCTACACTATTAGTCCACTAAATTCTGTCTTGGACCAGTTTAATTTCAACCATAAATTGAGAGCATACCAGTAACTGTACTCGATGTGTTAATATGTATTTGGCTCTTTCCTCTTTTAATTATCCTTTTTTATTTCCAGGTCAAACCAGGTATTGTGTGTGGTTACCAGAATATAGTACCAGTTTGAGATTTAATTTGGAACAGAAATTTTCAGAAACTTTTGAATAATCGTTGTGTTAATATAGCATGTACCTGAAAGAACAACAACATCTTTGGCTGAGAGGTTAAGCTGATTAAACCTCTGTTGTAATTGTGCAAAACTGGAGGATGGCGCTGGCAATAGTGATGTTTCACTTGCTCTTGATATCCTTCCATCTAATCTTCCAACTGGAACCTTCCATGTGGGACCCCCAGACTGCCAATTGCCAATTTGAAAAAGAACTTAATTATCAATTCTTGTAGGTTGTATTGTAGTTATATTATATTTAATAAAAGAAGGTTTTTGAAGATGTGATAATTGAACTGTTCAATTCATTTGTTAATACACAACAGGTAGAACTACAAATTTTAGGTGTGTTATGAACATTGTTTAAACCATTCATCTTAATTTCACAACAAACAATATACTGGTTTTGAAATTTCGTTGGTTTTTTGCCAATTCTCTTTTTTTTTATAATATTATGCCCATGACTTTGTTGCAATTTATAATAAAATCAAACACAGTACAAAAGAGGCAACAAACAAGAAAAATGGATAGCAACAGTCAAAATTAAAATATTTGCAATACGATTTGAATCTAATCAACTGACCTCTAAATATCAATGTAGGACAGTAGATGTTTATTAAAAACAAACTTCTAAAAAGAAAAAATTCTAAAGTGGTGACCCCGCCACCAACTCTCACTATCTTTATAGACCCTAAATTAAACTTTACTACCAAGTATCAAAGGCAGTTTTTCATTTTATTTCCTCTTTTACCCTCCATTGTTTCAGGCTTAATTGTACAAAATTGCTTACCAGATAACCCTCAATGCATCAATGTTGATTACTCATTTGCTATACTACCTCTAAAATTAACCATGATTAATTATTTTTTAAAGTTATTAGTTTACTAAAATGAGTAATCAACATTGATATATTGAGTGTGACTGATCAAGTAATTAACAATTACGACTTACAAGAGCGACCGCATCTCTAGCGGCTAAAGCGAGGATATCAGCACATGAGACGACCCCAGGGCAGAGCGCCTCGATTGCTGACTTGGCATTGTCAATAACAAAAAATGCATGTAGGGATGAATTTGGTGGGCCATCCTTTTCAGCAGTATTGTTCGCAGTCGAGTCGAGTAGCACTGACCCGTCACAGTTCTTCATACATGTTACAGAATTGTTCAGAACAATAGAACTTTAGATGTTGGCATAATACACATAAATCTCATTTTCTATTTTTTTTTTTGCCTTTCACAGTTGCATGATGAGTAAGAGATATTAAGCTTCCATGCGATCTAGAACGCCAAAAAACAATAATTGTAAAAAGAACTTTGAGAAAGAGACATATAACATGGCAAGCACACTACAAGTCCCAAGTCGGCATGATACATAAACCTTATTGCCGTTTTTCCTCTATCTTAGTATCTTTCCTTTTTCCTGCTTTTCTGTTTTCCCTTTTTAATCCTCTAGAAACTCTGTAGGTATCAAACCAACTAAAAATGAAACAAAAGCAATTATCCCCACAATGTTGCTAAATATATTGACTCTAATTACTTTTCTTACATTATTTATTTTGGAATAAAGGATCAGTACAAATATAATTACTAGTAGTAGTTACTGTTTGCCTCATCACACAAGTGCATTAATGCGAAATTTGTGATTATCTCAACGTGAGGAAATACTATTAACTTCTTATATAAAAAATGACATTCTTGCAATTCAACTATTAAAAGAAGTAACAAGCATGTTCTGGAAATCCTCTGTTTTGACTTCTGATAATGTACTGATGGACCAGAGTTTATCAGCTCGCACCTATTTTTTATTACATAAAAAAATCTATGCACAGTACTGGAATTCATCCAAACCCAAAATGCACATGAGTGAGCACATGTATTTTTGTGTGACAGTGTGAGAGAATGTGTGTGTGTGTGTTGGTGTGTGTAAGAGGGGGAGAGAGAGAGAGAGAGACAGACAGACCCTGACGAAGCAGTCATGGAAATGCAAACGGAGTAGTCCGGCAGGAACCGTCTGATCGTTCGCCATTGCTTGCTTCACAGAAGCCGTCACAGCAGCCTCGTAATTCGGACAAGTTTGATCGTAGTAATTTAGGCTAAGTCCACTTGCTACATGTAGAATACAGAGAATGAGAAATGATACAAGAGGAACTTTCATCCTTCTTTCTTCCTCACTCTATCTCACAAAAAGGTGTTTCCTTTGATGTTGAAAAGGGATAAAGAGACGTGGTTCATATATATACTGTCTACGGAGAATATAAAAACTAGAGGCGACCACATGCATTGCCAATGTGGTTGTTAATTAGTAGATCATAAAGGGGATTATTAAAGTGATTTGGTTTAGAGAGATTCCTGTTAGAAAAGAATGTTTGTTATTTGGGGGTGGCTTTTCCTCTGTAGGTTGTATATGTGTGCAATGTTTGCATGTTACCTGACCTGTCATTTTATCATTGTCAGAGTATATGCATTTCATATATCTTGAACAAATAATTTTCTGCATCTCGTTTTGTTTATGATTGTTGTTTATAATGTAATGATAAATGAGAATTATTACTGTTCTGAAGTAATAATACATGTAATAATAGGTGAGTGCATATTAAAAATGTCAGAATTACAGAAGATTTAGTCACTCTGTTTCCTTATGACATATATACAGTTTCACAGCAATATACTTTGACTCGAAGTGACTAGGATGACTGACACACTGCTGTCTTTCAAGGTGCATTCTACTGTTTTTATTTCTAATATTTTTTTTTTGAGTTGTTTTTTATTTCTAATATTAATATCACTTCAACAAATAATGTAATTAAAGAGAAAATTCAATCCTAGGTAGAACAACACTGTTTCCCCCTGGTATGGTAATAGGAAGCAGTTTTTCTGCCGCGCAATACGAACGAACGGTTCAGATTTTCTACGTTATAAGTTACGGACGATTCAGATTTGATTCAAAAAATCTGATATTATAAAGTTTTGTTTACACAAATTTCGATACAAATTAAATATTTAAATTTACGCACAATATTTTTAATGTGCGGGAGTAGATCTCTTTCCATGGTAATATGGTATTGCCTTAAGGTCCAACTATAGCAAGAGCAAGTAAGAGGTGCAGAGGGGAACAAACTTTGCTTCATGTGTCAATTTACAGTGTTAAAAGGACAAAAATGTGACCTCCCAACAAGCACTAGTAGACAAAATTATAAACACAACCTGTTGTGCTACAGAAAAGCTTTTCAACTTCCATGATAAGGTGCATCAAACGAGAAGCATTTGGAAGTAACCTCAAGGGAATCGTTTTATTAAGTGGTTATGTTATAAGCAAAGTTTCACGACTCTACAAAATGTCCCTCCTTTTATTTTAAAACGAAAAATTTCGCGTGACGCAAAATCTGTGATTTAAGAAAACGATAATTTCAAAGTCAGATCGAACATGCAACAAAAATGGAGTATGTCAGATCAATTACTGTCATCACCTTTATCTCCAAAATAATCTCCAAACTGCATATTGGCCAACCGTTTACAAAAGATTTTACCATAGTTGATATAAAAAATCCAAACAGCGTTTGTGAAAGGACATCAATAATTTGATGGAAACCCTCATGCTGCTAGGGAATCCATAGTGCCTAGACACAGGTAGTGTTGTGCTAGACGGGCCGGGCCGGGACCCGGGATGAACAGTTACGGGTCCCACGGGTCCGGTCAACTCACGGACGGCGGGGGTCAACGGGTTTTCACGGGCGGGTTCCGACGGGCGCGTTCGGAAAAATTTCCGAAAGCCCGCCCTTGACCCAGGACGGGTCGGGACGGGTCCCACGGGTCGGCGGACGGGACCCTCGGACGCGGGTTTTTGAACCAATTTTTGTTTAAAAAATAAAAAAATTATTTAAAAAAACAGAATTTTTTTTAAATCTGGGAAATTGAGAAAATGAGGTAAAAAACATTTAAAAATTAAAAAAAATGCCAAAATGAGTTAAAAATTTAATTGAAAATCGGGAAAATTAAGTATTAAATATGGAAAAATATATATATATATATATTAATTTTATTAAGAAAAAAATTTAAAGATATAAAAAATGGTTTAAAAACTTGAAAATCGGATTAATTAATTAAAAACTCTTGAGAAACATAAAAAATCACAAGAAAGGAATTAAAAATTAGATTAAAATTCGAAAAAATAAATATTAAATCTGGAAAAAAATAATTTAATTTTTAATATGAAGAAAATTTAAAGATATCATAAAATTTTAAAAAGGCATAAAAATAGGAATAAAATATGAAACTATTTGAAAGCATGTAAACTAATAAAAGATGTGAATTGTGATTTGTGAATGAAGAAGTGAAGAGTATATTTCTTTTAAAAATTATGAGTTTAAAAATGTGAATTTTTTTAATTAGAAACATATTTTTTATTAGCACACTTTGTATGAAAAAGGATGCAAAATCGGAAAAAAAAAATATGAACTATTTTTTCAATAATGTAACTTCTTAAGCAAATTACTTCAAAAAAAAAGTTACTCTCCTCCTTTATTCCGGGCTTGAGACCGGCTATGTTATTATTTTTTCATGTTAAAAAAATAACATAGGCGGAGTTCTAACTTTTTTTTTTGTTAGTAAAGATTTAGATGAAGTAAAAAATATTTAATGATTAGGAAAAAATTGAATAATGAAATATTCAAACCAAATTTATATTTGTAGATCGTTGAATCGTCTCATATACCAAAGCTCGTCATCTCCATGGGGGTCAAATTCATCGTCCGTATTATTTTCCGTGGTATCGGTACTCTCTTGATTATCAACACCGTCCATATTCTCTTCTTGATATAGAAGACCAAAGCCTTGTAGATGATCATCCGCATCAATCCAATCCTTTAGACATACGAGTCACTCAAAAACTTTTGCCCCCAACCGGCTCCTTTTATTCAAAAGAAAAAGAAATAAGTGAAAAATGAATAATTATGAAAATAAATAAGAAGTAAAGAAATTATACCTTTTATCCGTGAGAATCCGATTTGCCGAACTAAAACAAGCTTCCGATGGCACGGTTGACATAGGAATGGCGAAAATGTCACGTGCCATCAAAGATAGAGTCGGAAAAAGATTTGCATTCTTCCTCCAATAATCTAGAACATCGGTTTCGTCCGGCATCAATGGTAATGCTAAATAGCTTTGTAATTCGTTTGTGTTAATTGGAGGAGCATTGTTGTCATTGTCATCTAATTCGAGTAGTAATGCACTTCGGCTATTACTCCTATTGAGAAATTAAAAAAATATATTTAGTAAGTACAATAGATATATTTAGTAAAAGATTAGTTTAAGTTGTAGTTTAAATACAAGTAATTAAAATTTGCAATTAAAAAATATACCTAGTGTACGTAGATGAAGATGCTATAGATTGTGCGGTATTCCTTCGATTGTTGTAGTGAGAAAACATGTCCTCAATCAAAGCTCGTACCTCGGGCTCCTCGGTTCCCCTCGGCAAATCTAAATGTGTCTTGAATTTAAATAACATTTTTACCGCATAATACAACTTGTAGCTCGGATGAAGGACATTTGCAATAATTGTAACTTTTGGAACTTGTTCCCAATATTTTAGGAACTTTTCCCTCATAGCGGCTATAATTGGAGCGATGTGCGGATCGGTGAGCTCCAAAACTACATTAAAAAATATATATATAAGTATTAGTAATAGAAATTAAATATATATATAAGTATGAATAACTAAAATGAAATAAATATATATTATATGTGAAATTATAAGTATTATTAACTGAAAGTAAATATATATACACATATATATATAAGTAAATGTAAGTATTAGTAACTAGTAAGTAAAATTAAATATAATTCAAATTGAAAAAACTGAAATAAATATGTACCTTTCATTTCGTCATACACCTTGGAGATGTAGAAGAGGTGGTGAAGCAACTCGTGGGCGGTTGGTGTGTACGAGCAAGACAACTTCACGGTCGCTATGAAAAAAACTCGAAGAAAACTCATTAGTCCACCTAATTGGGTCCA
>CAXKVX010002776.1:0-22852 GCA_964058865.1 Eleocharis quinqueflora
ATGGAAAGTCCTCTCGTTATGCATGGTCCCTTCCTTTTTTTTACAGTGTGATGCATATCGAACTATTGTCCAATTGTAGCACTGAATCTACAGCTGTTATTGCTAGAATTTCACATTTATATAAAACAACATGTTGTTTTATTCATTGCTATAGAAACTCCAGAGGCATGGTGGAATTTAATTCGGAGTGGATATGCCTTAATAATTGCTGTCTTCTACGGTTAGTATTAGAAAGGCTACAATATTATATTACCATATTGATGTTGAGCAGAGGCCACAATGGAGGAGCAACGCTGTCAAGGATTGGGCAATGAATACAATCAATTGTCTGAGTTTTGACATTTGAATTTTAAAGTTTCAAATATTAACTACAAGTTTTAAGTTTGTCACAAGTTATGACTTCCAGCTCATGCAACAAAATGAAGGAACAATAAAACATTGAAAGAACTAGATGCTCTAGTCGCATTATACAGAAATGATACTATATTATTATTCACTCCTCTCTATACACCAAAAACATAAACACCTTTGGCCTCAATGTACATACTAGATTTACAAAAGAAAACAAATAACCACACCAAGCATATGGATCCCCCGTGTAACTACGTAACACACTCCCCAATTTCAACTAATTATCCTTTCTCAAGTTTGTCAATCCTGAAAGAATAGAACAATGGGGCCATATACACAAGCTTACAACATATGAACCAGTAGTGGCATAAAAATCAGCCATCACCAATTCTAAACCATATTCTCTCAAGTTCCATATCCAAATTAATATTTACGACAAAAAATCACTAGACGATGTTTTCACGCAGGAGGGGTTCGAGCATTGATGGCAACTCAGGTACCGAATCTTGTTTCAGAAGGCTCTGTAATAACCCAGATGGTCTCTTTGGCATTGCCTCATTTGACGATGCACCATTTGTTTTGCCGGTTACACTTTGAACATGTTGTAGGCACACTTGCACTGCATCATGGACCCTGACAAAGTACCAGTCTTTGCCAATCAGGTCTATCAGACCTGATTTTGAGAGCAAGAGGTGCACTTGCCGATTCGGGTTGGCAATAGCGATCTGCAATAATGTGTGAGATATGCTTATATAGCATACACAAAATGGTACTTTTTCTGTAGTGAATTGCTGTATTTCTATCTCAACAGACATCACATTAGTCCACTTCTGTGTGGGCGTGTCAGTGTGAGATTGCAGGGAGTTGAAAGGTCACCTGGATGCCGCGAGCTCGGTATTCCTGATTCAAGTCCTTCAAAGCTTGAACTGCACTCGAGTCTATGTATGTAACAGCTGAAACAGAATAGTCTTATTAAAAATAATAACTATTTCATAAAATTATTAATGAAACAAATGGAAGGGAAGAAACCCTTCAAATCTTTGATACATAGTGCATACGTGACATTTCAAGAATTACAAAGTAAATCTGATGAACAACCGGGCCCCTATGCGCAGAAGATGCATTGAGTTCATACTCGCGCAATCTGTGAAGAAGGCAGAATAATAACTAATGCATTAACAAAAAACCAAAATTAAAATAAGAAGGAAAAACATAGTGCAAAATCTAACGTGGTAGAACTTCAGACATGCATAAACCTGAAATATCAGATATAAGCAACCCCACAAAAAGCATGCAAACCTACTATGCCTCCTCACATTTCAATTGTTATCCAGAATTACCATATGTGCCTCCTCACATTTCAATTGTTATCCAAACCCTAGCATACCTGCTTCCATTTTTTTCCAAAAAAGCACCCAAAGTACTTTCTGTTTTGTCTGGAAAAAAAAAGGCCAAAAAAAAAGGCAGGAGGAACAAGTGGTATTTTTGGTATATCTTGGAAACAAATAAAAGGGAAAGGTGTAATTGGTACTTTCTGTTTTGTCCGGAAAGCTAGCAATTACTTAGACTTCTGGCTATACTTCAAGCTTTGTAGGAACAAATGTAAAATTGTTCTTATATGGGTGATTAACAGTTCCAATAGGATAGTGTATAAGAGATGATTATGACCTGTCTTTAATAAAACTGATGTTGGCAAAGTAAATAGGTGCATCGATTCGAACCACAACTATGCCGTTGTATGTATATGCCTCGGGATACTGCAGAATATTTCTGTAAATGGTAGTTCCAGGGAGCCGTCCCAGCACAGCTGTCACACATCCGGAATCAAAATAAAATTAAGACAATGATATCAATTTTCGGATTGTTACATGGGCCTTAAGGAAGTACATTGAAAATAGTAAAAAAAAAATTATATTATTTTAATCAGAGAAGCATAAAAGATTTACCTATATGAGGATTTGCAGATTCATGTATAACAAATGCCAGAGAAAATCCAACCTGCAAATAGTTTCCCAATAGAATTTCATTACTCTGATTGGGTTTCATTTCATTATGCAATCAAGCATTTATCATTCACTAGATGAGTGTGTGGGTGGGGAGGTGGGGACTGGCTAGCAGTGTGTTCCTTTCTTTTATTAATCAATTGCTACCATCCTTCATTGCTGTTTTCAGCTTTTACATAAGTGCAAAGCATATCAAAATGAGCTACAAACTCTGCGTTACAGGAACAAGAGGACTTTTTTTCACAAAAGAAAGGGCCTAAACTGTATTGACCCTAAAAATATCTAACCAGAAGCTATCTAAATAAATCACAGAAAATATGAATATCAATAATAATAAGATGAACAAATATTTTGCGTGCTTATTGATTATGCACCAGCCAACAGGTAATTCAATATTGATTGGTATATTGTTTTTTTCTCTCCATGTATTTCTATGTGAAGAGCTGGGTTCTCTAAAGAGTTCAAAGTAACATACCCCAACAAGCACACCAATCTCAATGCCAAAAAATAATGTGGTGATGCTAGTTATAACCCAAAGGAGAAAATCTTTCTTATCTACTTTCCACAAAAATATAGCCTCATCATAATCAACCTACATAAACAGCAAATTTGTTACAAGTCTGAAGTAAGAAAACTTTAACTGAAATTGTTTGACTGTTTTCTCACCAGGCCAATGACAGCAGAAATCACGATAGCAGCCAAGGCGCACTAAAATTACATAAAAACAAAATATGACAACATATTAGATTATGACATATACATAGCAGGATAATGATTTAAGATAGAAACCTAAAACAAGAAGAGACAACCAAACCTGAGGTATATCAGTGAATAGTGGTGTTAGAAATAGAAGAGCACATCCCATAATGACACCCATTGTGATGCCTGATAACCCGGTTCGGGCCCCACTCTCATGATTTACAGCTGACCTCGAAAAAGAACCTAGGGGAAATAAAAAGAAAAAACGCTTCAATGAATTTTTATTTTCAAAATTTAAATTAAAATTCAAAAACATGATAGCATAGCTGGTACCAGTAGAAGGATAAGCAGAGAAGAAGGCACCACATATATTTGCCACCCCTAGACCGAATAACTACAAAATAAAAATGAGTATATTGTATAATATAACTTCAATAACTTTGGAATAAATGGATCTATTAGATAGAAAGATCTGCACCAGCAGCCACAACTTGATATTATACCAGTTAGGCATAGGTTTTCTTTAACCTAAATCATGAGATCGTGTTAGTTTATTTAATTTTTGTATGTACAATTTCTTTTAACAGGATGGCCTTAAAATCCCCAGCAAAAAAAAGGCCAAATCAGTTAAAAGTAGAAGGTCGCTGACTTTGCCGGTATCTAAAGCTGGTAACTAGCCAGGTATTTTTATGAACTATCCCACAATGAGACAAACCATCAGTAATGTTTCAAAGGTTTACCTCTTGGTTCGAATCTAATTCATATCCATTTTTTGCAGCCAAAGCTTTAGCAATCCCCACAGACTCCTATTAAATTTACAAAAGAGAAATTAAGCAATGAAATGAAAAGGAACCGACATAAAATAAGAAGAAAACAAAAGATAGATGGTACCAATATGGCAACACCAGTAATTAATACTGCTGTTGAAATAAGAGACTTTGCATGCTCAAATCCACGTGGAATGGAGAAATCTGGAAGCCCTTGAGGTATTTCTCCCACCTGTGGTATAAACAAAAGAGCTTGATTATAAACAAATAAATAAATAAGCAATCAATCGACAACATGTTCGAACTTGAAAGACGTGATTTGAGATATCACAGATTCTCACCACTGTGATAGAAGGGGGATGAAATATTTTGACAAAAAGTGTCCCAAGAACTACAGCTGTCAGTGGGCCCGCTGCTCTTAGATGCCGGAATTTCTTCCCTGATTTACCCTGAATTTTTTAAGCTTTAATAATCATATCTTATTACATCAATATACTTAGCCAACTACCTTCCCTTAAATATAAATTACGCACCAGGTGCTTCATTATAAGAAGAATGGCAAGAAAAGTCGATCCCATCAGAAAAGGAGGCCAAGAAAACTACAAAGGAAAATTGGGATCAATTCAGATTTGTCAATTGTGACCTATCAATTGATCTTCCTTGAAAACACAAAGAAATTAGGAGGAAAAATGATAACATGCAAATTAGCCCCCCTAAGTACCAACATTAAATGTTGGGCCCCATAAAGATTTGAGAATAACTCCTTTGAACCTAAACATTTTAACCTTTACCATTTGGTTCCGACAGCATAGAAGAAAAAAACAGACAGAAGGAGAATTGTCTATTCCTCTATACAAAAGAAATATTCATCATTTGTTTAGTAGCCACTTAGTATTATCTGAAGGAAGAGAGGCACATGATACATATTTCTAATCATGTCAGTATAATATCGGGGCAATTATGGTTCAAATGGAAATATAATAAGGTAATAAAACGGCAAATGAATGATACTCATGAGGACCATTTTTGGGAATTTGCTCAATAAAAAAATAAATAAACAAATAAAAAAAAGAAAGAAAAAGTAAGGAGGAGATGGAAGAAATAAGAAGGCATACATCATGAATCCCTTGAATGATGCTGGTAATAAGAGGAATAATTTTGCTACTTCTTGTGATGTTATAGCCGAGAAAGTATTTAATTTGAGAAAGGCCTATTACTATGGCTGAGGCAGTGGTAAATCCTGAAATGACCGAATGGCTAATGAAGCGTAGCAACCAGCCCAACCTGTTGAGAAACAGAAGAGAGGTAAGAATAAATGAGGAAATACAAAAGGCTTAAATTAAATGAATGAATGTTGCATATGAAGAGTGAAGTGGAAGCGAAATGACCTGAATAAGCCCATAAGAGACTCCAGTACACCAACCATGAGGGCAAGTAGTATGGCAAGCTCGGTATAGAGGGGGTTTGAGGAATCAACAATGGAACCTAGTACATTTGAGACGAGGAGAGAGACCAGTGCAACTGGGCCCACTGCGAGCTGGCGCGAAGAGCCAAAAATGGAGTATACGAATAGGGGCACAAAGCCGGTGTCTGATATGAAGGAATGAGCAAGTAAATCAGTAAATGTGAGTGTGAATTGTGATGAGGGCTAACACTACACTATGTCAGCATATGAAACATTATAGTAAGAGGCAATCAATTTACACAATCCGTAGATGGGATGGAGACCAGCCAACTTGGCATATGACATCGACTGAGGCACTAGCATCACTCCCACAGTGGCTCCGGCCATCAGATCGGCCTGCAGGTACTCTCGCCATTTGTACGCCCGCATCCAGCGCCAGCAAGGCGCCGCCGCCGACAGCCACTGGTCGGCGCTCATGCCTTGCAGCCTCTCCAGGAGCGGCGGCGCTGGAGGCCCCGAGCGCTTGGCCGGAGAAGGAGAGGGAGAAGGGTGCTGGAGCGGTATCACGCGCACGGAGCGGGGGGCGGTGGCGGAGGCGGAGGCGGAGAGGGCGGTCATGTCGGTGGAACTGGAGGAGGCGTAGCTTCTCTCCATTCAATTCAATTCAATTCTATTGATTGATTTGAGAATGGAGAATGGAGAATCGGAGGATAGATCACTAACTGGGGAGGAGAGAGACTGGTGGCAACTTCTTTGCGGGAGAAGGAAAATTCTATTTTCCTTATTTCTATTGGTGCATATTCATCGTCTCTTTGTCGATCCTATAAAGATTGTCATGTACTCATGTTAACTTGTTAAGCCAGTGCCACACTGCCACATGATACATAACCATCACCTTAAATAAATGAATAATTGCGCTGATCTATTCCATTTTTGTTTGCGTACAACTACAATTAATTAGAATTAGAAAAGTCAAAAGAGATGGCGTGGTGGTAGAGCACACAGGCACAGCACATAGACAGACGTCTTCGTATGTGGACGCGATGCAGTCCTGATTCATAATTTGAAGTAATGTATTTCGTTTCATGTTGTTTATTATTGACTTATTGTTAATTTCTTGATTCAATTAATTTACGAGGAGTTGACTGGAGTGCCAAAATAGGACCGAATCGGCTCGGGTCAGCTTTGTTTGATTGTTGGCGAAATCAGATTGCGGGTCGGTATCAGATCAGATCGGATTTTGCAATCGTCAAGTGTCAACAACTTTAGCATCATGACGAGATTGGATCGAGTATCAAGTTGGATTGCATCGATAACTTTCGACATTTTTTATTTTTAAATTTGATCGAACAAGATTGAATCACGTTATTGAATTAAGTTTTTAATCTAGACTTTCTCTAATATCTATTTATTAATAAAATTATATTATAACATAAGAAAGATTATTTACTCTGGAATCATAACTCAATTTTCTTTATATCTTTTCCTGTCACCTAATGTTTATGTCATTTCGTGCATACCATATTTGAGCCTTTTGTGATTAATTTTTTTTTGAAATCCCTACAACTCTTCGTCTATTTACTCTCTTTTTTGGGGGAATTGTCGCAATATCCAATAAAAAGTCACTAAAAAAATATAGATATAGTTGCTCAGTCTCCAAGTAAACAATCAGGTTACATAGTAATTTGTCTTTGTTTATCAAATCTGAAAGGTCATAGATAACTAGTGTTGACTAAACAATTTTTCGAATTTTTCAATTTGCAAAATAATAGTTTGAACTTAACCGATTATTTGCTTTTTTTTTTTTTTAACTAGAACAAGAAAGAAACAAGAAGACATACTTAAACTTGTTTAGGTCAAATAATTATATATATTTATTATTTTATATAACTAAATTTCAGCTAAAACAACAACAAAAATGCACATTTTGAGTTACCGTCATGTAACTGTCCTCACCGTTATGGCAAAGGAGAGACGAGTTGTCTAACTTCTGCATTCACTTTAACTGTTGTGTAATAGTCATGATTTATGGCTGAAACTTTTACTGACCGTTTTATTATGGCAGCTGAGAGACATGAGCTATGTAGCTTATGTATTTACTTTTGCTTCTCACCTCCATCTTGATTTCTCATTTGTAAGAATATCTTGAAGCAAGTGTGAATAGTGTGTTCTTCTTTCAAATGCCATCTTAGTAATAATTATAAATTTTTTAGCTTCGGTCTAGACCCAAGTTTTGGAAGGAACTTTTGATTGATGGCAGGGAGAAGAAGAGGAATTGTGTTGTCTGAAAGTTTGAGTGAAAAAGGCTATGACTTTAGACAGTGACAGACGTAGAATTTTGATCAGAAGTAGACATGAATTTTAAAAAATATATATATTTCATCCAAAATATTTAACAGAAAGTCCTATTATTTTTTTTCATTTTCTTTGAGATCAAATGACCCCGAGAAGGGGCACCAATTTGCATTAGATGCAAAAAGAATTACAAAATAGTTTGGTACAAAATAATTATACCCATATAAGAAAATTGTAAAAAATAAATTACAGTACAATAGTGGCGGATTTAGGCAACTTTAGGCTAGGTACAGTTAACACAGTAACAAATTAGTAAAATATTATTTTGAATATAAGATTAAATGTGCATGTGATTTTAAAATAATTTTGTGATAAATAATATATGTTTAAAGTAAAATATATATAATATACAACATAATAGTGTACAAGCACATGGATAGTGTAGTGGTTTGTTGCTTGAATGAATTACGAAATGGTCCCAAGTTCGAGTCAGGCAAATTTTTTCCAGAAAATTTATGCAATAAAATTACACGGATCAATCAATTCAGATTTGAGGCATTAATTTGTAGGCCAATAAAATTACACGGATCGACTCGAACTATCACGTTTAAATAAATTCAATTAACTTCTAGGCCTTAATTTGTAGAACAATAGTAACCTATTACAATATTCTAATGACCACATATCATATCTTAATTTTGTTTTCTTCTCCATAGAATTAGAGGTGGCAAGTCGGGTTGGTCGGATCGGGGGGATTCGGATCGGGGCGGGTTCGGGTCGGATCGGGACGGGTTCGGTTTGACTACTTATAATAGCCGGGTTGGGGTTAGTCGGGTTTTGGATCGTCATGTGTCGACAACTTTCGAGTCATGGGTCGGGTCGGGTTTCGGGTCGCATCGGTCTTTTTCGGGTGACGGGTCGAGTTTCAGGTCAGACTACATCGATAACTTTCGGGTCTTGGGTCGGGTCGGGCGAGATCGGGTCGATTTGCACTGACAATTTTCAAGTATTATTTTGAATTTTAAGTTCAATCAGACAAGATCGGATCGCGTTATTGAATCGTGTTAGTAAATCTTGACTTTATCTGATGTTAATTTGTTAGTAAAATTAGATTATGATGTTGGCAAGATGAGATTAGATCAATTTATAGGTTGTATCAGGTCAAGTCGGGTTCGGTTCGGGCGGGTTCGGGTCGGGTCGGATTTTGGGTCGTCATGTGTTGACAGCTTTCGAGTCATGGGTCGGGTCGGGCGAGGTCAGGCTGGGTTTCAGGTCGGGTCGCGTCGGCGTTTTTCGGGTGACAGGTCGGGTCGGGCGAGACCGGGTCGAGTTTCTGGTCGGACTACATCGACAACTTTCGAGTCTTGAGTTGGGTCGGGCGAGATCGGGTCGAGTTTGGGTCGGTTTGCACCGACAACTTTCAAGTATTATTTTGAGTTTTAAGTTCAATCGGACAAGATCATGTCGCATTATTGAATCGTGTTAGTAAATCTTGACTTTATCTGATGTTAGTTTGTTAGTAAAATTAGATTATGATGTTGGCAAGATGCGATTAGATCAATTTACAGGTTGTATCAGGTCAAGTCGGGTCGAGTTCGGGTCCTCATGTGTCGCTCCATCTCGAGTTACGAGTCGGATCGGGTCGGGCTAGGGTCCTCATGTGTCGCGCCATCTCGAGTTACGGGTCGAGTCGGGTCGAGCTCAAGTCGCTCATGTATCGCTTCGTCTCAGGTTACATATCATCTCGGTTTGGATCAGATTCGGGTAGTTTGATTTTATCAAAATATCGAATCGGACCGGAACGGATTTCTCGGATCAGATCGGGACGGGTTTCAGTCCCAATGTTGATCACATCCGTTGTGATTTCACTAAACTATATATCTGATCAGCATTATTTGTTCATCACATCAAATCAATATATGATCTTCAAAACCTATATCTTTTATTATGTAAAAATATATTCTAATGTTGAATAATACGTAAATCGTACTATATCCTTTTATGTAAATCAGTTTATGTACGATTTATATTGAAGAAACAGCAGAAAGTACTAGACTTCTGTTCTTAAGACTTTTGAATTGTATACTCATTAACATATTTTGTTATGATTGTCGTGATTATTCTGGCTTCGTCTGATTTATATGATTTTATTTTTTGTTTGAAACAAAAGAAGCTCAAGCTGAGACTGCCATACTTTCATTAATTGAAAGCTTACAAAATAGAGTCTAGCTTACAATATAAATATAAAAATTATCAGGGGCGGATTCAGAGGCTTTTTAAGCCCGGACACATTTGAGCTCGGACACTGAGGTCGAGATCAAGTCCGGACACAAACCCGCTAAAATCCACTAATATCATTAAAAACTCATTTTTTCACTACCAAAAAAAACTAAAAATACACTATAATTCGCGTTTTTTTGAAAATCAAGCTCGGGCACTTGCCTGGACTTACCCAAGCATAGGTCCGCCACTGAAAATGACTATTGTTTCTTTATATTCTATCTCATAATGTATGCTCTTTATAAATTCTTTAATAATTAAAATACTTCTTAGCATTCAAAATTGCATTTTAAATAATATTATTTGTCCTTTGAGGTTGAGGAACCAATATATCAATATTTATTTCCCTCTTGTTTCTCAATTTTTTGACAAAAATACATTTTCTAATATAGTTACAATGTCAAGTTGCTCTAAGTATCTCAGAATTTAAGAATTTAACCTAGCATATTATAACTCACAATTTTATGACAATGTGCGCATTTCATATGCCACATGAATTTCAACAAAAAATAGAGATTTAGAGACATTTAATTTATAATATTTATGTATAGCAATTATTGCATATCTTTTAACAAAATGAAAAATATACTTGCATATAAATCATTCTAATCATACCTTACAAGGTCATTTTTTGCCCTTCCATGACATCATATCATAGAATGCATGAAAAATTAGTAACAAACTATTTGCAACTTCATCACTCATATCAATTAAAGTGATAGATAGTGTTAATATAACTGTGATCACATAAAAAAATGATCTTCCTCCATAATCAAGACAAATTAATTAAATCTAATTAAATCTTTTTCTTGACTATATTTCATATATAATCATTAAAGTGATGGAAAAATAAGTACCAAGTTCAGCCCTCTACTATCGAATCTAATATATTCAAAATAGTCTCTATAACCTAAACAACTTAATCCGAAAATTTTTAGGTCACTACATACAACTTACTATGTTCTTAAGTTGATTAATTTAAATTGGCGTTATGATTTAACTGTCATTTCAGGCCAACTAAATCTTATTAAACTTAACATAGCTAGCTTATCATGCCATAAAATAAAATAATAATATGAAATAAGTATATAATAAAGAAACCTAACTATCCGTAATTTATAATTCTGCAATTTGAATCACAAAATCTACTACAAGATATCGTCACATAAAGTTTGGCCTGAGCAAATGCACCTGCAAAGAAAATTAGAATTGGAATTTACATAGAAAAAACTGAATGCAATAAAAAAACGAATTGCATATTTGTTGCTCCCCACATAGCCTTTCGTCAGATGGCATTGACTATTATAGTACATATGGAAGCAAGACATAATAACAAAAATCTGTGAGCACAACACTTGGATGGAACGCCAGAGAAGAATTTTATGAAATGAAAATCTAATAGTAGAAAACATACATGTCATTGTTGTTCACACTTTGTCAAGGCAGGTAACTTCTCTGATTTGATGCTGCAGAGTCAGGAAGACAACAAGGAACTTCTCTGTTGTGATGATTTAAGCCTACATCTCCACGAGTTGTCTCAAAGTTTCCAAGCTACTTTATTTATTCAACAAAAATATGTTGATTCGACCAAAGATATGGCTGCTCTTGCAAACCTTAACCTAATCACACTGAAAGGCTGAAAAATATGCTAAGTCCAAGAGAAATGTAAGAGGTGGTTGCTCTTATTAAAGTTCAAGGCAGAAGAATATGCCAAGTCTAAGAGAAATGTAAGAGCAATCAGCACGACAAAAAGGAGACAATCCATCAGTTTGAAGGAAAACTAGAACCAGCTTAGAGGTGTGACAAATAATTGTTGCATTGTCGAAGAAGAATAAATTTGTGGATGTTTCTTCGGGCTCTATCTTCATTGGGAAGCATGTTCTATTTAAAGAGTACATCTAAAAGAAAAAATGTACAGGTTGTCAATGATAACCTAGAAAGCAATCAGAAACAAAAATTTTAACACGAGATCTTTGAAATTTGAGAAAGAATGTATCCAATAAGCGTTCATCCCCAAACAACACCTACATGAATAAAAATGAAACAAATAGATAATAGATAGTTACAAAGAAAATAGAATACGAATTTACATAGAAAAAAATTGAATGTAAAAAAACACGAGTTGCATGTGATCCTCCCCACACAGCCTTTATGGTACATCTGCAAGTAACACATAATAACAAACATTTCACAACACAGCACTAGGAAATAACACCATAATGGAATTTTCTGAAATGGAATTCTAATGGTAGAAAACATACATGTGATTGTTGTTACAATTTGTCCAGGCAGGTACGTCTATGTTTGGATGTTGTGTCAGAAAAACTGCAAAGAAAACTTCTCTGTATTGATGCTAGAAGCCTACAACTTCACAAATTGTTTGAAATGTTGTCTAGCTCCTTTATTTTCGGCACCTATTAACAAAACAAGGAGAATATTAAGTTGATGTACGGCCATGAACCTGAAGCAAGCAGTTACCTATTTTTATATTCCTCCCTATGTAAGCTCATTTCCACCATGAACCTGAAGAGTAATTAACAAATATCAGATCTTATAGTGTGCGTCAATGGTATATTTAGGAATGATGCAAAAATCTTAAACTGGAGTAATCTTGTCATCTGCTCCCTCGGGGAATTGTGTACCTGCCTAATTTATCTCCACAACCATATAACAGAACCGAATGCTACCATTATGAAATGACTAGTAATAAAACAATTACAAACTTTGGACCTGCTCCCTCTTTGCTACAAGATCTATAACTTGATATAAAATCATTTACAGTCATCAGAAATGATAAGTTTATTAGAAGTACAAAAGTACAATAATATAAGGTTGATTTGTCACTACTTGTTGCTTAATAGTTCATGAATTAACAAAAAACAAGCTGGCTGATGTACACAATTGTTTAAATGTGCAACAACCGTAGAAGCATCAAATATTTATCCACATAAACACACTATAGTTTTACAGCACACACTTGGAAAGAACACCATAATAAAATTTGATGAAATGAAAATCTAATGGTAGAAAACATACATATTGTTGTTCACAGTTTGTTGAGGAAGGAACTTCTCTGTTTCGATGTTGTGAGCCCGAAAAACAGCAAGGAACTTCTCTGTTTTGATAGAAGCCTACATCTTAAAGAGTAGTTTCAAATGTTACCCAGCTCCTTTTAAGCTCCTAATAATAAGGATATTATTAAGTTCATGTACAGCCACATTTATTCCAAACTAAATTTTTCATTCGTGAACTACTGATGCACATGAATTAATTATTCAACAAAATTTTGTTGATTCGACCAAAGTCATGGTTGCTATTGCAAGGCTAGTAACCATTACCGAAGTTATTCATCCTCATATTCCATGCTCGTTCAATTTACACACAAATTTTGTTCAATTATAGACTTTTAAGAGTTTAAGGTAAATTCAAGAGAATCAACACACGACTGTGAGGTTGGACTAGATGCAAACACTTTACAAAAAAGTTGATTTGAGCCAAAAAAAGATTATCTATTAGCATAGAGCCCTTGGGTATTTATAGAGTTTACATCTTACGAATAACCTCCTAATCTTTTACATAATGCCCCTGTAAATCTACAAATAACACCAACACTCCCCCTCAAGATGGGCGGAAGATATCAACTAAGCCCATCTTGTCACACAGTCTAACTATGTCTAGCGAACTAAGTCCCTTGGTGAGACAATCGGCCACCTGCTCCTTAGTAGTTACATGTCCCAACTCTAGTAGTCCACTGTCTAACTTTTCTTTGATGAAGAACCGGTCGATCTCCACGTGCTTGGTTCTGTCATGCTGCACAGGGTTGTTTGCAATGCTGATCGCAGACTTATTGTCACACCATAGCTTCATTTGGGCCCCTTGATCCATCTTGAGCTCCACCAACATAGACCTCAACCAGATCATCTCTGCAACACTGAGGGCCATGGCTCGGTATTCTGCTTCGGCTGTGGAACGAGCGACCACCGACTGTTTCTTACTTTTCCAAGAGACCAGGTTCCCTCCTACGAACATGCAGTAACCCGACGTAGACTTCCTGTCATCTGCACAGCAGGCCCAATCTGAATCACAGTAGCCTTCAATATTCAGGTGCCCATTCTTTCGAAAGATCAACCCCTTTCCTGGGGCACTTTTCAGGTACCTCAGAATCTGGTACACTGCGTCCATGTGACCCTTCCTAGGATCATGCATGTAGCGGCTCACCACGCTCACAGCAAAGGATATGTCTGGACGAGTATGGCTCAGATATATCAATCGGCCTACCAATCTCTGGTACCTCTCCCTATCAACCGGCTCACCTGCTTCCGCATTCAATTTTGATTTCTGATCAATGGGTGCATTTGCAGGCTTGCAACCCAACATACCAGTCTCCTTGAGCAAGTCTAGCACATACTTCCTTTGGGACAGAACAATTCCCTTTGGCCCACGAGCCATCTCAATCCCAAGAAAATATCTTAATTGCCCTAGGTCCTTTACTTCAAATTCCGTTCCTAGTCTCACCTTCAGCCTCGCAATCTCATCCTCATCATTACCGGTGATGATCATGTCATCCACATACACTGCAAGCATCGTGGTATGGGCTCCATCTCGTCTATAAAACACTGTATGGTCGGCATTGATCTGTTGATATCCCAAGCCAACCATAGCCTTTCTGAACCTGTCAAACCAAGCTCGAGGAGATTGTTTCAGACCATATAAGGACTTCTTGAGTCTGCAGACCTTACCAATTGTCTGATTCGTGCCAAAGCCTGGGGGAATCTCCATGTATACTTCCTCCAATAAATCGCCATGAAGAAATGCATTCTTCACATCGAGTTGGTGCAGTTTCCATCCCTCATTTGCAGCTAGAGAGACCAAGGTCCTGACTGTGCTCATCTTTGCCACTGGTGCGAATGTCTCATCATAATCAATACCATAGGTCTGACTATACCCCTTCGCCACCAATCGGGCCTTGTAGCGCTCAACTCGTCCTTCTGGGTTTTGCTTCACGGTGAAGACCCAGTTGCATCCTACTGCCTTCTTGCCAGGTGGTAGTGACACTAGCTGCCAAGTTTTGTTCCTTACAAGGGCTCCAAGTTCTTCTAACATGGCTGCTTTCCACTTCGGATCTTCTTTAGCAACCTGCCAACACTTAGGAATAGAGACAATGTCCAAAGATGCAATGAATGCTCCATGTCTAGGTGATATATGAGAGTAAGAGATGGAGTGAGAAATATCATGATCATGGTGAAACCCATATCGATCAGGTGGGACCCCCGCATTGCTGCGAGTAGTCCGCCTTACTGATAGGGGACTGGGAGGAGTAGAGAGAGGAATCATATCACCTGAATAATCTGGGTCTATAATGGATGGTGAAGGTGTCTCCGGAGTTGAGTCAGGCGGATTCAAGGGACGTGGGACAAGTGATTCTACAGTCTCCTTCCTCCTCCTCGTGTATACTCTCAGCTCCCCCTGAGCCTGAGTCTCACCCTCACCATTCTGACGCGGCACATGAGCCGGCTCTACTACCGGCTCAACTGGTACAACAATCGACTCCACAGCCATCTCAATCGGACAAGGAACGTTCCCTACACTCACAGTCTGTGGCTCACTGCTACTGCTACTCTCCCCCTCTCGCCGTATACTTCCAATATCGAGCGAGTCATCAAATGCTGAGGATACCCCAGAGGAGAAGTACGGTTCGCTCTCTCGAAAGGTGACATTCATACTCACAAACAACCTCCTCTCGACCGGGCTCCAACAAACATATCCCTTTTGGGTAGCTGAGTATCCCACAAAGACACTCTTGATTGCTCGTGGATCCAGCTTTCCTACCCCGGGTCTGTTGTCATGCACAAAACATACACAACCAAAGGTCCTTAAAGGAAGGATGTCTCCCTTTGTACCTCTCCATACCTGAAACGGAGATTTCCAATCCAAGATTCGTGATGGCATTCTATTGATCAGAAACGTGGCTGTCTGGACTGCTTGCCCCCACAAGTACTTGGGAACATTCATCGCAATCATCATACTCCGAGAAACCTCAAGGAGGTGTCGATTCTTTCTTTCTGCCACCCCGTTTTGCTCTGGTGTGTACGGACAAGTGGTTTGATGCTGAATTCCCTCAGACGACAGATACTCCCCAAATGCCTTGTTGGTGTACTCTGTCCCATTGTCGGAGCGCAATATCTTCACTATTGCCCCAAATTGAGTCTGGACCCCTTTGTGAAAGTCTCTAAAACATGCAAGCACATCGCTTTTGTTTTTCATAAGATAAAGCCAGGTAACACGAGAACAACAATCAATAAATGATACAAAATATTGGAATCCATTAAAAGTTGTTGTGGAACAAGGACCCCATACATCAGAATGAACTAACTCAAAAACGCACGAGCTCCTACTACCAGAACTAACATAAGAGCTCCTTGTGTGCTTGCCCAATTCACACGCATCACAAACAAGTTTATCTCTATTGATTTTTGCAAACAAAATGGGGTATAATCTACTCAAAAGTGAAAAAGAAGGGTGACCTAAGCGCCTATGATGAAGTAGCACCAAATCCTCCGCACTCCTATCTCCTACAGGCCTCCCAACTATGGACGAAAGAGCTGAGTCCATGCCCTTACGATCCATGTACCACAATCCACTACGCCATGTCCCAGTCCCAAGAATCCTGCCCGTCCTCTTCTCTCGGAATATCACCTTTGGAATATCGAACAAAACAACACAATTTAGTTGGGAAATAATGGCATTTATAGACAAAAGATTTACGGGAAAAGAAGGAGCATGCAAGACTTTGGACAGAGTCAAAGTGTTGGTACATTTCACTGTACCCTTACCAATCACTGGCTGGTCTGTGCCATCAGCTGTTTTGACACTCAACGGAACTGCTAAGCGAGTATAGGAAGAAAACTCTCTAGCAGTACCTGTCACATGCCCAGATGCCCCAGAATCGATGATCCATTCTGATGAACCAGCGGTGGGAAAAGTAGCGAGAGCAAGTGATTCACACGTACCTCTAACTGTTGCTGCAGAGTAAGCAACATTACCCGTGAATGAGGTGGATGCACCATCTCCCACCCCTGATGTCTTCTGCTTCCTAAGCATCTCCAGGAAAGCTCGATCCTCCTCAGAGAATACAACACTCGGCACCAGCTCTCCTTCCTCATCATCTACCATCAGATTGGTCCGGTAGCCTCCTCTTCCACCACCTCTTCTGCCTCCACGGCCACGACCCCGGCCTCCAGACTGACCCCGTCCACCTGAATCCCTTTCCTTAGGTAGCCTAGGGCAATCCTACCTCAGATGGCCTATCTCCCCACATTTGTAACGCTTGCGAGTCTCCCCCTGTGTACCTGTCAGACTTGAGCTCGCACTAGCCAACGCTTTCGCACCTGAAGTCATACTCGGCTCAGAGTGTAGCTTCATGCGACTTTCCTCCTGTATCATGGCAGCTATGGCTTCATCTAGTGATGGGATCATCGCCTGAGATAAAAGGACCGACCTCCTTTGATCAAAGGCCGAGCTTAGACCTCCTAGAAACTTCATCGTCCTCCCTTGTACAAAGATCTTCCTCATCTTGCACTCAGGGTCGCTACAGCTCGACATTGGTGAGAAATGATCCATATCTGCCCATAGACGCTCCAGGTGGATGGCATACTCCTGGATTGACTTGTCACCTTGTGTCACCGTATTCACCTCTTGCTGTATCTGGAATACCCTCATGTGGTTCTCAGTCCCAGCATAGGTTCTCTTCAGCTTCGCCCAGATATCACTCACCATACGTATCCCGTCAACTGATGAGGCAATCGATGAGACCATAGTGTCGAGTAACCAGTTGTATAGCTGTGCATGTGTGGTCCTCCACTCATCGGGCTGAGCACTGTCACTCTCTGCCTCGCCTCCTGTCAGATATCTCTCGAGTCTCTTCCCAACTAAAGCAGCCTCAATTCGACGCGACCAACTCAAATACGTAGCCGGTCCATCAAGCTTCAGATCTATAGGAGGAAGATCTAGCTTGAGCTGGATCAGAACAATGCCAGAGGTAGTGGTTTTTGTCGAGACACTCGCGCCCTGTATGAGCCCAACTAAGACTTTCAGGACCTCAGGATCCATTTTTCCCAAAAGCTCCAACCCCTTAGCGCTATCTCTGTCCCCTGACATTCCTTACACACAGATCCTACCTTAAAGACAAACAACGTTTTTCTTCCTTCCAAACAATTTTTCCCCGACAGGTCTATGCTATCTCCTTCGTCCCTTACATAACCCCATGTACAACAAAAAACTCTGAGCGTACCTTGCGACACAGCACACTATAGCAGAAAACCCTAGCAATGGACAGTGGCCTGCTGGCTGCTTGCTGTCTGGCAGCGAGATCTGACGGCAGCGAGGTTTGACGGCAGCGAGGTCTGGCGACAGCGAGTTCTGACGTCTGGTAGTGCAGCAGCAGCGAGATCGGGCGGAGGACGGACGGCTGGCGGAGATCTGGCCCTGGCCAACACGTTCTGGCGGTTCTACAGTGTCAGTGGTTCATCCTACAACCTGGCGGCGCCCTGGCCAAGCTCCGGCAGTGATGAAGCCTCCCCTGGCGGCGGCGACCTCCCCTGGTTGCTCGACGTGGCAGACCAGGCGACCAGCAGGTGGCAGACCAGGCGACCACTTCCTGGTTGCTCGACCTCCCCTGGATCTGGCCGCAACTGCGACGGCTGGCGACGGCCTAACCTGGCGGCGGCTGGCGGGGTTCAGACCAGGCAGCAATCAGGCCAGACAAGCTCCACGCGATCTGGCCATGGCCAGACGCGTTTTCTTCTGGCGATTTTTTTTTTTTTTTTTTTTTTTTTTTTTACAGTGGATTTATTTCTGCTGGTGGCTAACCCTAATTTTTTTTTTCTCTAGCTCTGATACCAAGTTGATTTGAGCCAAAAAAAGATTATCTATTAGCATAGAGCCCTTGGGTATTTATAGAGTTTACATCTTACGAATAACCCCCTAATCTTTTACATAATGCCCCTGTAAATCTACAAATAACACCAACAAAAAATAAAAAATTCCTCTTACAATAGACGAAGGTGAACAATAGTAAGTTTACAATTAAAAATCTCACCGACAATTGCAGGGTGACTGTTGAGATTTATGATATTTGTAGTAGGTCAGGTTTTAAGTTTTTTGTAGGGTCTTTAGTGTAATAGTGTCATTATGAATACTTTGAGGGACTAAAGTGCAAAAGAGTCTGTAACTCTATATATACCACGCTGGGGTCATTAATGAATTTATCCTTTTTTTTGCTGAAAATCGACTTGGTATCAGAGCCATACAAATTTCTTCTAGGGTTCCAACCACCAGAACAGTTTTACCTCTGTAAATAAATAAAAAGAACTTGAAAAAATGGAAATCGGGAAATCGGGTCGTCGCCAGAGCACCCTCGCTAGGCCGCGTGCTAGGTCGTTCTAGGTCGTTCTAGGTCGGTGAGAGGTCGCGTCGGTGCTAGGTCGCTGTCCACCTAGATGGCGTCGCCAGTCGTTGTTCGCTTAGATCGCGTCGCCAGTGACTAGATCACTGTCCACCTAGGTCGCGTTGCCAGTGGCCGTGCAAGGTAGCATCGTCAACGGATCTAATCTGGTTCAGTCGCGCAGGTGGGCTGGTTGACTCCCAAGTTCGCCTAGCACGATCTGACAGCTGGGTACTCGCTGTCGATTGGTTAGTGACGCGCCGAGGGACAGCTGAGTGATCGTTGTCGATCTCAGAATCTCAGATCTATTGCTGGGAGCGACGCAAAGGGGGAGACGACTGGTGGTTACCGTCGGTCGGGATTCTGCCGAGGCACGAGAACTTGAAGTCTCGTTGGGAAGAGTATCGATCTTGATGATCGACTAAAGAAACAAACAACAACAAAAAAAAACTTGTAAAGAGTATAAAATCTAAAAAATTCAAATCAGGTTCGAGTTTCAACAGGAAAAGAAAAAGGACTTTGAATAGAAAAGGAATAGCTCGATTGAAATTGATGGCAGACGAAACATCGAACAAAGACAAGAACCCTATAGAGGGTATCTTGGGAAAACTGAGTGCGTCCGAGATCTCGATCTTGATACGAGCATTCAGTGTGGCTGCAAGTGAAAGTGCAGCAGCCTACAACTAGAATAGAGCTTCCACCCGTGGATGTGAAACTAGACGGGCCAGCGTCGTACCTGAGCTGGTCTCGTAGGGTGAAATACATATTAAAAGGAAAAAACCTAGAGGGGTTCCTTACTGGAGAAAAGATCGAACCAGCTGAGGATTCGTTAGAGAAAGGCGAATGGAAGTCTACTCACATGGTGATATACATTGGGCTTCTGAATTATATGGCTTCGTCTATCGCATCCACTGGATGGCATAGAACGAGTCAAGGATGTCTGGGAGAGGCTAAAGATGACTTATGATGGTGTGGGAAACAACCTGAGGTTTACCAGATCAAGAGGGAGATCGCTGCAATGGTTCAAAGAGAGAGAACTGTGCAGGAATATGCCACAGAGCTGGAACGCTTGTGGTTGGATCACGATCACCTCAGAGCTCACATAGGCTGTAGTGATCCTATGTGTAAGATGCTTGAGTTTTGTAAGCAAGATAAGACTATGGGGTTTCTTCAGGGTCTTTCACCAGAATATGAGCAAAGGGTTGCAATGTTACTGGGCCAGCCAAAGATTCCCCCATGGGAAGAGGCGGTTTCCGCCATGATTCGGGAGGAGACTAAGATCTTACTGCAGACTGGGATAGGCGTTATTCCTAAAGTCCTAGCGGTCTCCAATACAGGTAACATCGAATTTAGAGGAGAGACCCGCGAGTGTTACAATTGTGGCGAGATAGGTCACTTAAGGGACGCATGCCCTAAACTACAAAAGAACAAGAACTCAGGTGGTCGAGGCCAGCCTGGAGGTCGTGGTAGAGGACGTGAAGGCCGCAGAGGCGGTGGAAAAGGAGGATACCAAGCAAATCTGACGGTAGATGATAATGATGAAGGGGGAGTAACGAGTGATATTCTCTCTGAGGAGGAAAATGTAATGCTTGGTTTGCTGATGAAAAAGAAAGCAATAAGCGACAGAAAGAGAGTGGTAGATGACACAATGGAATGTGGATTTACCACATCTTCGGGAAAGGACAAGGCTACTCATTTGACTTATGGTGCACGAGCATATGTCGCCATTTCATCCACCAGATCAAGTGAGTGGATAGTGGATTCTGGTGCGTCCAGACACATGACAGGAGATGCTGGAGAATTCTCCTCTTATACTTGCCTGACAGTTCCAGGGAGTATTCAGACGGCAGATGGAACAGCTCAGCCAGTGGTTGGTAAAGGTACGATCGGATGTACCAGCTCTCTAACTCTAAGCGATGTTTTGCATGTTCCCTCCTTTTCTGTGAGCCTCTTATCTATAAGTGTCATTATTCTCCAACTAAATTGTGTCGTTAGTATTGATATTCCCAAGGTAGTATTTCAGGATAAACGAACAGGTAAGAAACTTGGGACTGGCACGTGGTATAAGGGGCTATGGTATTTGGATAGGAAAGGGATAGACTCAGCTCTCTCATCCATTATGGAGAAGACAGGAGGAATGGAGAGTAGTGTGGAGGATATGTTGCTACTTTATCATAGGCGTTTAGGTCATCCTTCCTTTAGCCTTTTGAGTCGCTTATATCCCACACTATCTGAAAAAGCCAATAAGTATAGGATGGTATGTGATGCTTGTGAGCTGGGCAAACATAATAGAAGTTCATATGCTAGTTCTGGTAATAGGAGTTCGCATGTGTTTGACCTAATACACTCTGATGTATGGGGACCATGCCCCACAACTACTATGAATGGATATAGATATTTCGTGACATTCATTGATTGTTGCTCTCGTGTAACTTGGATTTATCTGATGAAAAACAAGAGTGATGTGTTCGCCTGTTTTAAGGATTTTCACAAAGGAATTCAAACTCAATATGGAGGAGTTGTGAAAGCATTGAGGTCTGATAATGGGACAGAGTACACCAACAAGGCATTTGGGGAGTACCTGTCAGTTCAGGAAATACATCATCAAACTACTTGTCCGTATACACCATAGCAGAATGGGGTAGCGAAACAGAAAAACAAACATCTTCTCGAGACAACTCGGAGTATGATGATTTCAATGAATGTTCCCAAGTATTTGTGGGGACAAGCAGTCTTGACGGCTGCCCAGTTGATTAATAGGATGTCCTCAAGGGTGTTGGCTTGGAAGACACCTTTTGAGGCATGGCAAGGAACAAATGGAGAAATTCTTCCATTGAGAACCTTTGGTTACACATGTTTTGTACAAAACAATCGACCAAATGTGGGAAAGCTGGACCCAAGAGCGATAAAATGTGTATTTGTTGGATACTCATGCACTCAGAAAGGATATATGTGTTGGAGTCCAGTTGAAAGGAAGTTGCTTGTGAGTATGGACGTCACATTTCGTGAGACGGAACCATATTACTCTTCCGAGATGACCTCTCCATTTGGAGATATGTTTGGGACTGAAAGGGCAAACCACGAGGAGAGTTGTGACAATGGAAGTAGAAGTAGGACAGTGAGTGTAGGTGGCATCTCATGTCCTCTGACTATTGAGGAATCAATAGGGACACAACATCGTGAGGAATATGAGGAATGAAGTTCCCAGGAAACCCAAGGGGGTGGGACTCGAGCTCAGGAGGAGCAAAGATCCCAAGAAATCCAAGAGGGTGGAACTCAAGCTCAGAGAGAGCAATTGAGGGTGTATAAGAGGAGAAGAAAGAAGAATGGAATTACAAGACAATCGACGGCAACGCTAAATGCCCAAAGTGTGTCATGTTCCTTGTCCTTGTCTTCTCCGTCTCGTGAGATATCGACATCATCCAACTCGAATTCAGCTATGAGCGAACCGCCCGCAACAATGCAGGAGTTCCTCATGACATTGCTCAATTTGTCTTTTATTCTAAAATCTTTCCTGAGCATAGAGCATTTATCGCATCCTTGGATAATGTCTCTATTCCTGAGTGTTGGCTAGATGCCAAGCAAGATCCAAAGTTGAAACATGCCATGT